>CAHIKZ030003239.1:1250000-1252500 GCA_903632075.3 Acanthosepion pharaonis | reverse complement strand
ATGGTATTTGCCCATGCATTCCATTTGACAATTCATATTTGCCTCAGACATGCCACCAACGAAAACAATTTGTCTAGGTCGCAAAACCATTGCCGCCAGGTCCACCATGCGAATAAGAGATAACGAATCATATATTCAGTTTGCCTGTCTCAAAATGCCTCTTGGAATGCTTCAATCAGAGCCACTGATTCCGAAGATCAATGTAACTATCGACTTTCCAGAAGAACATACCTGAACACTTCTGCATGTGAGGCTGAAAATGATGATCAAAGAACTCAATGGCTGAGGAGAAATGCCACTTCAACTGCTATTGCGCATGAGGCTGAATCAAGATTGAGAATGCAAAAATGTCGTTTTTCAAGGCCACTGCCATTCAAATTGTTAACCCCCCCATTTAGGGATGTACCTCAGTTGTACCAAATTGTTGTTACTAATATTGATTTTCAGGTGGGCCGACTTTAAACTGCTCCAATTGAACGGCAAAAATTCCCAGTAATGTAAGACCCAGTCAAAGAAGGGTTATACTGCTAGTGTATATATATATATATATATATATATATATATATATATATATATATGAGTATATATATATATATTAATGCTTAAATGGCAAAGTAAATATTTTGTTTATATGTCTGCACTTGCTCATTATTTTCATTTTTCTTAAATAGTAGTTTATTTAGAACTGTGCATTTTAATCATTACACAATACCAAAATACACACTAAAACAAATATACCTTATATATGGAGGTAATAGATGTTGTAAGAAGATAATAACTGATAACCTTCAATCCTCCATAAGAGCTACAATGGATAGGAAGCTGTCGTGAGCAATGAGTGCCCACATCATGAAGGGATAAGGCAGATAAATAAAAAAAATGAATATGCTAGTATCTATATATATCATATAATTGTAGACTTGTAAATTTAAAATACAAATGAAAGAAAAAATTTTAAATTTGTTCAAGAAGGATGAGGAAAATAACAATACAGGTTTTTCTTTTTTCATGAATCAAGATTTCTATGTTTATGTCTTTGCTGTAGTTACTTTTTTTTAAAAAAAAATTGTTTCTAATATTTTCCTTACAAATTAAACACTGAACATTAATTAGAATTTCAATATTGAAAATCTGATCTTTATCTATCTAGCACCAAGGTGGATCAAAACTATTTGCAAAAATAAATAAAACAAATAATACTGATAATAATAGAAAAAGATATTATCTATAAATGAAATCAGATTACATACACATTACAATTTACAAGGAAATTATTTTTTTTAGACAGGAAATTAAAACAAATAAAGAATCATTCATTTTCATTTTAAATTCCATAACATTTGAAATTTGCTTTAAACATAATCAGATTCCATCAAAACCAAAAACAAAACAAAAAATCATAAGAAAATATTTTTAAATTTTTTAATAAAGAGAAGTATGACTAAAAGCAATACTGCAAATTAACACATTGCATATTCTAAAGTCTACTTCAACTCTATACTTTTAACATCTCTGAATAAACTTCAAAATGTTATTTACTATTTAATTTTTTTACCTCAATAATAGATAGTTTCACCTATCGCCTGGTTCATAGTTTTTTTAACAGGAACAGAGATTTATATCTTCTTACTGGTTTAGGATTGGTCTAATGTCTTTTCATTTTTTTCATTTCCATTAGATGCTTGCATTTTAGTGGCATTATCAGCTTGCTTGAGGTGAATTGGTTAAAAATAAATATTCATAATTTTACATTATTTACATTTACACTAATATCCTCATCTTTGTCTTCATTATCCCAACGTTTCAGACATTGTACTCTCTGAACTTCTTCAGATGTTGGTAAACCTACAAAGAATTTTTAATGAAACACTTTATTAAATACTAGCAGCATGGCCCAGCATTGCCATGCTTGATTCAAAAATCGTACGATTCATACAGCAATTGCTATCACTTGACTTAAAATATTTTTGCCCTTCCTTGCCTTTAAAGGAGTTCCCTTTGCCATGCTGATGTTGCTACATGCCTTACTTCTTGCCTATCTCACACTGCGAATTTTTTCTAAGCTCTATACTAAACATTAAATCTGTTATGAAAAAAGAACTAAACAAAATGAACACAAAATGATCAGCTTTAAAAAAGGACTCATAACTGGAAAAAACGAATGAAAAAAGAATGTTAACAACAAATACTTTTTCACAGCCAACCCAGTTCTGCGGAATCAGAATCAACATTGAGTTTAAGCAAGCGAATGAGCCAATTGGAGTAAAGTGCCATGCAGATTTAAATTTTTCTCACTTGTGACAAATGCAGCTATCGATTTTTTTTGCATGTTAGTTAACATTCATTTCAGTCAGCTGTTGGCTCTCACGTTGGCCAATAGAATCTTCCTGCCTATTCGTGGCAGCCAGCTATAGGCTCTCACTCTGTCCAGTACAAAATGGCCGCACACTACATGAAAACTGCTGTAGAAGCATGAAAAAATCAATTATTTCCACTATTG
>CAHIKZ030003239.1:1190000-1245000 GCA_903632075.3 Acanthosepion pharaonis | reverse complement strand
GGTAACACACAGTGTTTATTTTCAAGCATGTGCTTGTGTGAAATTCAGCTGATGAAACAAGTGACCAGCTCAGCAGTTCTGGGTTGATGAGATCGAAACAGTAGCCAATGAGCAGTCAGCAGGTGTTGGATTTACCTGATGATTCATCGGATAAAGAAGCTGAATACAAGTGTGTCTATCCTGAGAGTGACCTGGAATCACTGTCGAGTGATAGTAAATGAAAAAAAATGATGCATGAAGCACAAGATTTAAATCTAGAACTAATGAAGAATCCAGACACAAGAGATAAAGATAGGTGTCAACCGGCTGTAAGTACGCAAACTAACCAAATATCTCAGTGATGCAAAAAATGTATATAAGCTGGAATAAGACTTTTAAACACATAAACCCTACACTTAATTTATATCTGAGAAAAGTATAAAGTCACAGGAAAATTTAATTAGAAACAAAGAAAAGAATATTCTTACATAATATCTGTCCTATTTACCAGTGAATACTAGACAATGAAGAAGCAACTTGAGGTAACACAAATGTTACTCTACAGAAAGATGCTGAGAATATCATGGACCAAACATGAGCAAGGATGAAGTTTTAGAGAAGATAGAAACAAAAAGGACACTTATACTTAACGTCAGAAAAAGGCAGTGGAAATTTCTTGAGTAAAGAGGGCTTGGGAAATTTGATACTCACAGGATAGATTGACGGTGAGAGAGACAGAGGCAAACAATGCATAACCTACTTAATGAGCTTGTGTAAATGGATGGCAAAACAAGGTTTAGGAGAGATAATGAAAATACAAAATCTATTAAGAGCTACAAAAGACAGGAAATTGGAGATCTATGATCACCAATGTCCTGAGGGGACATGGTACATAGAAGAAGTGTTCATTTGGTAAGTTGATTTTACAATATAGCAACCATTGTTGGCTTATTTAATTTTGAATATTGTACAAGGTATCCATTGAGAATCAAGCTCATTAATCAGTAGCAATAGACAATTAGACTAGCCCCACTAACCATCCCATGCCAAGGCACCCATTATTTAAGGAAAGAGAAAAAAAGGGGTGATAATGATATTATAGTAGTAGTTATGATAAAATAGGTATTAAACCTGGCTTTTTTATTATAATTTAAGGTTAGGTTAGGTTAGTTGATTTTATGAGATGTCAACCATTGTTGGCTTAGTTAATCCCGAATTTTGTAAAGGGAACCCAGTGAGGATTGACTTTATTACTTAGTAGTAATATTAGGTTAGGTTGGTTGATTTTATGACATGTCAATCCTTGTTAGGTTAATCAATGTAAAATTTTTGTATAAGACACCCAGTGAGAATCGAACTCACTACTTAAGTAATGTTCTGATGAGATTTCCTTTTCAGTACATAGACTTCATAAATTTAAACAAAATGCTAGATTGGCATGTACATTCTCATCATTTTACTGTTGAAATTTCTACACATAACTTTAAATTCTATTCTGATAGTTTCTTCTCTCACACTTCTTGCCTGTGAAACATCACTTGTCATCTGTCTTTTTTATAATTTTTTTTTTTTGTTGTCCTTTGACACCAAACTCAGCTTAGGTTGTTTGACTTTGACATGTCAACTATGGTTGGGTTATTCAATATCAAGTTTTGTATGAAGCTCACTGAGGATTGAACACCCTACTCAGTAGTAACAGTCAACCAGACCAAAACAATAAAGGACATTTTTTTCATTATTTTTTTGTTTATTAGCATTCATCAGACTTCCTTCTATTCACAACACTTGTCAGAATAAAAAAATATTGCTTCTTATTTTTAATCCTTTTAGAAAGTTCATAATATAAATACAGTGTTAAATCAATCCCTGCTTTTTTAAACATCTAGAAATGATTACTGTGAGCTATGCATATCAAGCCAAAAACTTTTCAGCCCCTCCTTGTACAAAAATGCAATGCATTTATGAAAATGCATGCAAAATTATATATATGTATCAGTGAGGTGCAATGGTTAACAAGGCTAGTCTATTTACTAGTAAATAGTCAGTTTGATCCTCATTGGGTACTCCATACAAAATTCAACATTAAATAACCTAATGAGAGTTAACATGTTATAAACTCAACCAATCTAGATAAAATAATATTAAAAATAAAATGAAACAAGTTTTGTGGGGAAGGAAAAGAAATACTCTTAATTTTACATGTTCCTGCAAGCCATTTATAATAACCAAGAATTTCAATGGAAGCTTTTTGCTCTTTAAAACCAAAATTCAGCTTAGATTCATTTACAGTAATCTTTTGTGTATAGATCACTAGGGAGTATGAGGCACAATTAAAAAAAATAAAAAATTCAGTGAAAAAAGCCTATTTTCATGTATAAAAACATAAGAAAATGACCAAAGCTTGTAAAAAAAGAAGAGAAAAAAACGAGACATTTTGTATACTTTTGTGATTCATAAGCATTAGGTGTCTAGAATCAACGAAATCTAGAAAAAATATGGAACTATACAGGACTTAGAGAAACATTACAAAAGATTTATTTCCCTTTGTTGCAATATACCATTAGATAGATATTATCTCTCTGGTAAACAAATAAATTCAATTTCACTTGATTTCATCCATTTTGAGTCTTAGAAAAAAGTGGGATTGTTCTAAAGGTGTGGCAGACTTTTGGACACAATTTTGGATGAAAAAACACAGGATTACAGTATTTTTATGCATTTGGACCTGTATTAAAAACCACAAAGTGAACTGAAAATCTTTCAAAAATACAATTTACTGACAGAGATTACTTCCATTCAATCTGCTCTAAGAATGTGAATAAGCATTGATATATGAAGAAAATCAACCATGACTTTAGTGTATAAATCAAATGCTGATTAACTTCAACCTTTATAAAAAAGTACCTATAGGAAAAGCATGAAATCACTTCTTCTTGTGCTTAGTCCTATTGACAGTCATCTTAACTATTGTCATATCACAACATTCCAGATACACAGATATATCAAATACAGCCAGGGGACTTTTAAAAGCTCATTTTCCTGAGAAACTGTTTTAACAGAAATATTTTATAAATTTCAACCAAAAGTAATGCCTTTTCTTAACTGCAATAAAGTTCACCATGTACAAGGCCCAAGAGCCACTCAAAATAGACGGTTACAGAGTAAGAAGCACAGTTTATAAAAGGATAAAAGTTAACCATAGACTTGAACAGGTTAAGATAATAGTGATCAGAAAAACATACCGTTTGGAGCCGATTCCACAAATTAGCGGTTCATGAGAAGCTGCTGCTCAAGTGGAACATACATCTCCCCAATGTTATACAAAGAGGATGAGGGTGGTTCGCTACAATGTGTATGGTATATCAGGTCTTAGCTGTGAAGATTATGATTGATGGAACTAAAGAGTGTAGTTCTTCTGAACATTTTCCATGGAAATAGCAATAGAGTAGCAAGAGGCTTGCAACATTTCATCCATGGGAAAAAGGTTGTAGGGTGGAAAATAATTCATCACCCACAAGGATGGAGAGACACTTTTGGAGTATAGAGGCTAGGAAATGAAGATTGGGCAGCTCCTGCTCATATATAACAGCAGTACTCCATTTTTGACCTGATCTGGATCTTATAAAGATTGAGGATAGCAACAAGAATCAGGTACTTACTGGAGCAATACAAGGAACTGGTGGTAAATGAATACCGAATGTTTCCTTATAAGGAAACAGCAGATCTTACCACTATACTACTATACCAATAAGTCCATAGCATAATAAAGAAAACAAGATTTATTTTCTGTCTAAATTTCTTGGATCATTATTTGCATGCAGACTATTATCCTCATCTTTGTTGTTGCTATCACAATATTTTGGCTGTTGTGCCCTCCAACCTTCAAAAGTTATATTTTGATCCAGGTAACCTACAAGGAATTCCAAACATTGTGGATTTGAAAAATCTTTAATGAACAATCCAAGTATATTAAGATTAGAATATACTCAGTTTCAGAATCAAATATTGTATGAATGAAAGGCACATAAAAATCTCTTAGGATCAGTCTACTTTATAATGAAACTGGATTTTTTCACTTGACTATACAAATTACAATTTGGTAAAATCACTATTATTAGTTTCTATATTATTTCAAATATCATTTTTTTTTTTTAAATCTGATAACTCCTGTCATCTGAAACTATAAGGCATTGTAAAGTGATTATATAATTATTTTTCTTACATATTTATCATAAATTGAGTAAATAAATTGTGTCAATATCATATCAGAATAAAATAATAGTGTTTGCTTGTCTTATATTAACTCACTTGCTATCTGTCAAACCAAAGTACTATCCATACCCATATCAATCAATGTAGCTTTAAAGGTCATGATGCTTTACTAGTATACAGCTGATACTTGTAAAATCACACATGTATTTATATAGCATCAACTACAAAAATATTTTAAATACTTGATTCCCTCAGCAAAAAAAATTAACTAAATTAAATAAGACGGTTTTCAACCTTGGAACCAATTTTCGAAATGTATTTAAGAACTGACAGATACACTGAACCAATATCTCTTGCAGAATGCATCTATATGATATAATCATTATGGACTGATACAACATGACTTCCAAATTATGTTTTAAACTGCCAATACAGAAATGGAAGGCTCGTAACATCTACAACATTTTCTGGTCTCGCCTTGCTTGGGATGAAATTCTTAAAATATATATATATATATATATAATGTTGCACTTTTCAGGGAGCACACAGATACTACACTCTGATCCATGGCAGACGTGTTGGAAAATGATACTTTGGTCCAAGGCAGATGTGTCGAACCAAGCATAAATAATCCTATCATTACAAAGATTGTGATGTAATGGTATTCAAAATAAAACAAGAGCCACTTTGATATGGTTAGATTTAAGCTTATATGTGTGTCGGTAGCCTAATCAATATGGCAACTTCCCCAAGCAGGCAGGATTACCAAGAAGAATGGAAGCAAGTTCAAATCTCACAAGAAACAATGCTCTTTATTTCTTATTTGTGCTGATTACTAAATATAGAATGAAATCATGAGAGTTGTGATAAAAAAAAACATCATAGAGATAAGATGAAAGAAATACAAGTCAAAATTTATAATAACAATAAATTATAAATTCATGTAAGCATAAATTTTGTCTGTGTGTCCTCATCTTACATCAGGAGAACAAAAGAGACGACATTGTTAATATGCAATGAATGTCTTTCAGCCTTTTTATATATATATATATATATATATATATATATATATATATACTAATAGTGTTTATGAAGAAATGAAGAGAACAAAGAATAAAAATAGAGACATAGTCTTACAGGCACAAAAATATCTTTCTAAAAAATAGAAAAGAAAAAAACATTTGTAAAGAAAGACAACTTACAGCATTTGTAGCGTCAGCTGCCAGTCGTGCTGCATAACGGGCTATCAACCTGTGTTCATCATCAATCCGTGTAGTGTCGATACTGGCATTAAGTTTACTTGGACTGCAAAGAAAATATTAAATATCAGGAGATCGGAATTCAAAAGATCCTATAAAAAAAACATCTAAGTTATTTTTATCAGAACAAATTTTAAATTTAGCAAAGAGGCAAATATCAACTTGTTTATTTTTAAAATAATTTATTTCATATTTATAACCCTACTAACATGATGTAAATGTTATAAATTTTCCCATAAACACATTGAGATTAATAGATATATCTTAATATATTTTCTGTTAATGTTTTTTATGGATACACTTATTTGAGTCAATGCTTGTTTTTAACTAAACAGTATTAATTACATTTACCGGCCTGAATGTTCATACTGTTTCATATTGTTTGACTTAATCCATTTCATATAATATATTGTCTTTGTTTACGTTAGGTGACAAATTCAGAGCTAATATCATAGATCGAGAAAAATCAGCAAAGGTGTGTATTTAAAGCAGTAATTTGAGTTTTGCTAAACAGGAAGTTTTCATTAAGTCTGACGTGCTACAACCATTCAGGTCATAACACATCAGGCTTAATGATGATTCCGTATAGGATACAGGTTCAATTCCTGTCAGAGGATGCATATTTTCTTTGAAATTTCTTGAACATTCAGGCTGGTAAATATAATTAATACTTTTTAATTAAAAAACAGGATTTACTCAAACAAGTGTATCCATAAAAAAACATATAGGCAGAAAATATATTAAAATACTTGTCAGATTTAATCCATTTTAATTTTGAGATATATATATATATATATATATATATATATATATATATATATATATATATTTTTAAGCATTTCACCCCAAGCAAGGTGGGAAGCCACTAGGACGCAAGGGGTTACAGAAAATATAGAGCGAGATCAGATAGGAGTGATAGAAGAGAGTGTGAGGAGAAGGGTAGTGGATAGATCAAGGCAACTGGAGATGTTGATTGACATTACACTTGAATAGATAGAGATTATAGCTCTCAGGGAAACTGGAATAGGGAAGGGAGTTCCATAGGCGAGAGCTGTGAGACATGAAGCTATTAGAGTAGAAGAGACGGCTACATTTAGGAGTTTCGACAGTGAAGGGGTGAGAGCGGGATGCCAGCCTCGTAGGGCGCTTGAACTCATGACGCCTGGGGAACCAGCGAATGCAGCTCCTGAATAATTACCATGAAAGTATTTGTAGAACAGACAGAGAGAGGGCAGTGGCGTCTGTGAGTAAGTGACTGTAGACGAGATGCCAGAGCAGGGGCCAATTATATTGCATATCTGCCTCTGGAGCCTATCAAGAACCCCCCGAGGCAAACAGAAGGGGCACCAGACCATATATGGCAGCAATACTCCATGATATGTGAGTCAAGTTGTATGAGAATTTAATGGAATGGTAAATCTATCAAACAAGTTGAATAATTTAAAATGTTTTGCCAATGCTGCACATGCAACAGGAAAAACATATCAAAATATAAGTTTTCTACACTGACACACAAATACATATATATATATATATATATATATATATATATATATACTGAGGTCAACACTGAGTGGTGAAAGTCTATTTCAGTCTAGAAGATTGTGTTCAAGTTTGAAACAGACTGGCACCACGATGTTGACCTCAGTGTTCACTTTCATATTTACACATGCTCTATCCCTGATGTTGTGCTAGGAATTTTGAATATGCTCAATGTAAGAAAATAAATAAAAAATAACCTTTTTCCAGAAAAAAAAATCCAGACAACTCAGCTTTACAGAAATTACATTTTATCTAATTATGGCTTTTCAATATATTTATTCAAAAGTATAATCGTTAATGAGCTTCCCTTGCAAACCATTTCATTAGTGTAATGAATTCAATATTAACTGGGGATCCCTGCCTTATGCCAAAATCAGCTAAGCTGGCTTAACTGCTAAACATACATGTCATATACTGCAGAGTTATGGTTAACTAGCTAGTCTTCCATTCTCAAATATGAAGTGGAAAGATTATACCGAATCAATTGCTAGGTCTACTGCTAAGAAAGTTTTTTTTTAGAGAATTTTTATCTCCTGAAACTATCTTGTAAATTTATCAGTCTACCATTCATCCATGTTTTGAAATATGGATGCCACATAGGGAATGGTGCTCCTGCTATATATTTAGAGATTCTTGATAAAATCCAAAGAAGAATCAGCTATATTATTAGTCCTGACCTGGTATCTCAGCTTCAGTTACTTCCCCACCCACTGTAATGTAGCTTCCCTGTACTTTTCTCTATAAATACTTTCATAGTAATTGTTCAGATGAACTTTCTACTATGGTATATAGACTTTATGAATTTAAGTGCAGTACTAATTTGGCAACAAGGTCTCATCTATTTTCAGTTGAATTGGTTAGATGTAACTGTAAGGTTTATGCTAACAGTTTCTTTTCTTGCACTTCTCACTTGTGGAACTCTCTTCCAGCTCCATGCTTTCCAGATAACCTTGATCTTCAAAAATTGAAATGTAATGTCAATCATTATCTACTGTCTTCTTGATTACTCTTCTTTTATTGTTCTCACTCCTTAATAATGTTTCTCTTTTTTCTTATTCTTTTACCCTTTGTATACATATTGTACTTAAGTCAGTAGTTTATAGTAGCAAATTTTCAGTCATTTACTAGTGTTACGCCAGAGATGCTGCCCCAAACTTCTGGAAATTGTACATCATTCAAGTTAACCGGTGTCTCCCAGATTTATCAGGCATTTCACATATTTCTCAAAATCCCTATTCCAGTGAATAAAAAAAAACACAGTTTCTACCAAATTTTTTACTTCTTTAAAGGAAGCCATTTCAAGCCTTAAGTTCCTCAAATTTCTGGGCAGTATACTACATAGTTGCTAAACAAGTTAACCAAATGACATATGGCTATATATTTGCCAACAGAATGTCCATCAACATCATTATATATCTTAAAAAAAAAAAAAAAAAAAAAAAAAAAGGTGACATAGAAATTTGGATATAGATTTTGAAAGACTCAGATATTCAATTCAGACTTGTTGAAATTTTTATAATTTCATTCATCTGTGCCTATCATTCAAAGCTTACATGCCATTTCCTTTAATAAGACATATCACCTGCCACACTTTACAGAAAACAAAATTGAATTTCAGTATTTTTCCTATCATACACAATGCAGTACAACTCGTATTGCTATATCGTTTCATAGGTTTCTTTTAAAATGCTCTATCTTGGAGTATTGACTTGGCCCCAGATACCAATCTAGCAGGAAATCAGGATTTTGATTGCAGATGTTTTTTCTGATGTTAGCAGAACCTGTGAGAGCAACACAGTATTATTTTACAGAATTTTTCCATTCCCTACTGCTTTTTGGGACACTTTACATATAAGACCCAAACACAGGAAAATCCCAGAGGAAACAAACCTATGACAATTTATTAACAGTCGGAATAAATTTAAAAAGCAGTAGTCAATATTGTGACTAAAATCAGCAGTATGACCAGGTTCATCTGATTCAATTTATATCTGTGTTCCTATTTGAAAAAAAAAAAAAGATTCTTTTTGATTTCTTTCTTTAGTAGCCAGAAAAAAAATAATTTTTTTTCTCTTTAATATATTTTATACATAATACATGCATTTCCCTATTAAGTGGTTTACTCACACAATGATTTACATATGCAACTCATTTTCTATCTTTTTTTTTTACTAAAGTTTACTAAACTAAAGGCCCAAGAGCCATTCAAGGTAGGGGGTCACTGAATGAGGTGGGTGATATGAATGTAAGAGGAGGAAGTAGGAAGAGAAGATTTGGGGAATAGATATTGGTTGATGCTAGACTTTAAAAGGTTAAGATTGTAGCATTCAGGGAAGCACCCACGTGGGAGTCTGTTGTTGCAGTTCCTGGAAAAAAAGCTTTGTGAGTGGAACAACCTTCTTGTTGAAGGAATATGTAGGAAATGAGGGTGATTCAGCTCTATGGATGTAACAAGGCTGGTCTTCACTGCAAAGGTCTGTGTTGATGAAACTAAAGAATTGTTATGGTCCGGTTCCTTGTACCACGGTGATAGTCCAAGGTAGGACCAATAAAGAAGAACGCGAACACAGGTATGGAATAACACAGATATATTACAAACAGGAATATATACAGAGAAATAGAAGTGTTAGTATGAACAATCAGGTTTAGTAGAGAGAACAATGTAGTCTCGACCAGTATCACTATTCCAATGTCTTGCAGTAACTGTCTGAACACGACTCTGTTTCAGACTGACTCTTGACTCGACTTGAACTACTGACTCGACTTGAATTACTGACTCCCTGCCTACTCCTGAGGCGCAGTATTTATTAAGTATGGAATAGTCCATTATTATTATTATGGGTAAGATCCCATAACAAGAATGGAACTTGTCTAAACAGTTATCATGGAAGTAGTAATAGGCCTTCAATATTGTATCTGTGGAGAAACCATTGAGTTACAACCAGTGAAAAATTTTACAGGAAATGGGAAATGAGTTACATTCAACGAAGAAAACACAAACACACACATACAATATGTATGTGCAAAACTTTCTCTCTCTCTCTCTCTCTCTCTCTCTCTCTCTCTCTCTCGAAAAGTAAAGAATGAATGCCAAGCCAAGCAGAGAACCAGTTTTACACTGGAAACTTTTTGCACACTTAATAGATTTGTACTCTCTTTCTTAAGTATAAGAAAAAGAGTACACAGGAAGAAACAGTTAAAATTTCAAGGGCACATAATGAGGAAAGGGGGCTTGGAAAATCTGATACTCACAGGGCAGATTGAAGTCCAGAGAAAAACAATGCATGACATACTTAGTGAGCTTGAGTAAATAGATGGTGGAACAAGGTTGAAGAGAAATAACAAAAAGACAAAATTTATTAAGAGCTAGAAAAGACAGGAAATTATGGAGAGCCATGATCACCTACATTCTGAGGAGACACAACACAAAGAAGAAAACTCTCTTTCTCCTTCTACTTTTATTTATCTGGCTACTTATTCAAATCAATGAACAGTGAAGCAGAGTCTGTTTCCAGACAGGAAATTCTTGCTGATTAAACATCTCTCTGATTACTTAACAATAATTCAATAATTCCTGGGAATTGTCTGATATATCCACAGGAAATGATGACCAACTAATATGAGGAAAAATAAAAATAATTTGCAGACTCATACACATTCTCTCCGTAATTATTTTATGACATTACATTCATTGTCAAAGTTACTGAATATTCATACACTAAACACAGAGTCCTAAAACTTATTCTATATGAATAAATGTAAGCCAGATATAATCCAATTCACCCCACTTGAATGGAATCTAGATAAGTTGACCATCTATTACTGCCACATCTGGTCTGGTACTTCTATGTATCTAGATATTCTTGATACAATAAAAAGACGTATCTGCACTATTATTGATCCTAATCTGGCATCTCAGCTTCAGTCATGTTCCCACTGCTGTAATGTCGCTTCCCTATGCCTTATCAATAAATACTTTTATGGTAATAGTTCTGATGAGCTTTCTCCTTCGACCTGCTGAATCCTCACTTTCTAGACCTTGATAGAGTTGAGAAAGATTCCCACAAATACAACATTGCAAACCTGTCACTGTCACTCTTTCCATAGCAAATGTTCATATGAGCTGTATTCTGTAGTTCCAACAGTTTTTAAATTCAATGTCCCTTTCTTAAATTTGAAGCACATTTGTTTATTTAAAGATGAAATGATTAAAATAATACTCTGGATATTATATTTGTTTAATGCTAGATCCCTTTTTTTTAAGATTAATACCATGTCCCTTATTAAATTTTAATGCTAGATCCCTTTTTTTAAATTTGAGACACATTTGTTTATTTAAAGATAAAATAATTAACATAGTACTCTGGATATTCAGTCAGTCAGTTAGGTGACATGCGTGATACACACTTAGATGATCATACATGACTGACGAGGCAGTTTTTTTCCTACAATAGGTTGCCATTTCTTTCTGCAGTAGACCAGTTGCTATCCATGGCTATAGAACCCAGTCTGTCCTACTATTTACCCATAGCTGGGGGAAGAAGAAAAGAATTCATACTTTTCCAAAGGGTATTAGCATAAAAGTGAATGTAATGGATTCGACTGGAATCTATTACATTCACTCATGTGCTAATACCTTTGAATACTCTGATACTAATACTAAACTAATACTTTGTTATTATATTTGTTTAATACCATGTGCCTTTTTTAAATTTAATGCTATGTCCCTTTTATAAATTTAAGGCACATTTGTTTATTTAAATTAATAATTAAATTAGTACTCTATTTGTTTAATGCCATGTCCCTTTCTGAAAATTAATGTCCCTTTTTTAAATTTGAGTTACATTTGTTTATTCAAAGATAAAATGAAATAATATTCTGAATATTATATTTGTTTAATGCCTTGTCCCTTAAGACATAGGCAAGCATCACTTTCTTTGGCTTTCTTTACTTCATTATCTGTCAAGTACCATGTCTTTTTGGGGAAGGGTAGTGCAGTGTTTACCACCTGCCTTCTCCACAGTTATGGAATTTAGAGTTTCATTCTCTTATAAGGGTTGCCACCAAAAGCTAGAGATTCCAATCTATCCTGATACTTAACACCTAACTGAGGGTGGGGAAGATGGCTTCACTTCTTTCCCAGAGCCATCTGCGCGAAAGTGGATGCCACACACTAGGCTGGAATTTGAACTTGTCTCATAGATTCTAATTTTTGTGCTGATATTCATTACATTACAAACATTCTGTCAACTATTTGAGAAATTTAAGATATAATTGAAGTGTATATATATATATATATATATATATATATATAATAAAGTAGAAATTCTCGTATGTGACTTTAGTGGCCCAGGTAAATTATAGCACTCTTTTTAGCTTGAATCTTTAGCTCCCTTAATGTGGTGCTATTATCACATATGTTATTGAGCACTTTTCTTTGCAATACTGGCAACCCCTTTTCCAGAAGAATTTATGTTTTAGTTTTCAGCTATTTTTGATCTTGGCTGGATGAATTAAGCCCCTAAAATTAAAATCCAAAATTAAATTACAGTTCATTTAAATATTTTAAAAACTATAATAATCCACCCCTACAATAAAATATCTTGTGATAAACAGAAATACTATAGAAGTGGCACTGACCATAAAAAATGCACCTGAAGAATGCAGAATGTATGAAACTGCAGGTTGTGCAATCAATGTAAGATATGTATATTTATATAGATTTATATAAATGGACTCTCTCATCATCTTCAATATATGAGGGTTCAACAATTCAGTTCTGAGAACTGAACAACCAGACTGCCCTGCACATAGAATTTGATTATAATGGTGAAGGATTACGCAGAACCATCTACAGTTTCCAGAAAAAAACAAATACTCTTGCACATAGGATGTCACAAGGTCTCCAAACAGACCTCCTCAATTGATGAATTCAGAGTTTTCCTTCTCCTACATTGGTTGCCAACCAAAGATAAAATGAGCTTAGTCTGTCTTACTATTTAACCCATAACTGGGGTACAAGAGATACCTTTCGCCAAGGGTATTTATTTACACATAAGTGAATCTCTAAAGAAATAATGTTTAAAAAATAAACAGAGCCTCTACTCAAATATGGGTTTCGACTAAAAATAATACTTAAAGTGATAAAAATATGTTGAATTCATAAATAAAAATCTATTACTTTTTTATAAAAATTACTTTGTTTATGTTTTGAATATGAAACAGCAGTTATGAAATTATGAGAATATGAACAACAAGGATAGGCTTAAAAGGACTATAGGACCATGCATAATTGATGCCTTTCTTCACGGGCAAGCCTGTTAAGAGCACATTGGATTTAATGATGGTTTCTCATGAAAAGGGGGATACAGTGACTGAGAGTTCATTTTTTTTTTTTTAATAAGATTTGAATAGGGATTTTTTTAAGGATAATGGAAACTAAAAAAGACTCTTATGCTTGGAATCAGAAAGTAACAATGAAGATTTCTGGGACACATAATGAGGAAAGAAGGCTTGGAGAATTTGGCACACACAGGACATACTGAAAGCAAGAGGGGCAAAAAGAAAACAGCAAATAACCTATCTCATAAGCGTGAGTAAATATATTACAGAACAGGGACTGGAAAGTATAGTAAAATGATAAATATTGCTAAGATCTAAAAAAGAGCCATGATCACAACATTCTGTCTTATATGTTACTAATAGCTGCAAAGTATCCCTGATATGACTATAAAAAATAGTAAGCCCTATCACAATATGCACATGACAGATGCACAGAGCATATGTACATCACAGCTCTATATAACAGATGCACATTTTTCCTATTTTTCTTAAATAAAGGTTTAGATTTTTCCAAAATAACTGAAAACTTAACAAGTGTAGAAACACAAGCAGTTCCTGAAGAAGCCATCATAAAATTACCATATTTGCACACTGCTTAAATCACCTGTCATGTGGGAAGTTAATCAATAATTTTGAATAACGTGAGCTGTCTTACAGGTGTGAAAGTCAAACAAGCAAAAGGTATACTAACATAGTAAAGAACTACTAACAAATGAAAAATAGTTATTGGATTGTATTATTATTTACTCTAAACTTAATAATAATACAATCCTATAACTATTTCTCATTTGTTTAAAAGTCTAACAAAGACATTGAACAATCTGTTGAAAGTCCATATATCAAAGTTGTTGACATGCAAAATTCTATGGATCTTACAGGAATTTGATATTTCTAGTCCTTTTGCTATTTACAGACAGAACGACATTAAAATATTCTCTGGAGAGAAAATAAAGGAAAGACAAATATTAAAGCTTTAAATTTTTAAATTATAATATTCTACTAGCCCATTTTTTCTGTGTCATATCCCTTCAGGACATGGGCGAACATGGCACTCCACAATTTCCTGTCCTTTGCATCTCTTAATAAATTTAGTCTTTTTGTTATTGCTACTAAACCTGTTGTACCATCCATTTACTAAAATATGCCAGTAGGTTATATATCTTCCTCTCTACCTTTTGCCATCAATATGTTGTATGAATATCAAATTTTCCAAGACCTCTTTCCTCATGTGCACTAGAGATTTTAACTCTTTCTGTTTTGATTTTCTCTAAAATTTTGTCATTGCTCACATGTTCAGTATTCTCAGCATCCTTCTGTAGAACCAGATTTTTGTTACTTCAAATATTGTGTTTGTTGAATCAAAGCCTATAAAAAGGCAGTTTATTTATAATTCAATTACATATTCTTATTTTACATATGAGGAGGTGTTGAAGAGAACTTTGTCCAACTTACTTCCCAAAATCTGATCTTTTATAATTTTTTTTTTTTGATTGAGCTGACAAATTTAAAATAAAGAAATATAGTAAATATATAAAAAAAAATTGGGATATTTTATTTTTTGGATTGTTTTGCTGATCATCCACCTTCTTTAGAAAAATAATTTTATTTTGCAAGAACAAAATCTAGTGAGCAAGACAAAATGCAATTCACAGATTCATATTAAGCATCAGAGCATTTGATTTTTACATTAACTATATTGTTACAGATATTACATGTCGCCCTCTTTTACAAATTAGATTTTAATGGTAATGTTATAAAAATTAGATTTATATTCAGACTAAAGTCTTCATCTTTATTGTTATTATCACAACATTTCAGACATTGTACTCTCCAGCTTACTTCAGCTGACAGTTGGTGGAAGTAACCTTTACTGAATACTTTATTTAATCTACAGTTTCACTGACTTATGTCTACCTTTTTGGACTCTCATGTAAACTTATGCCATCCTTAAAAAATATCATCAAAGTTTTCTTGAATTCAAATGTTTAGTAATATTGCAAAATTAAAAAAAACTTGATTCATTTTTAAAAATGTTACAATTATATGTAGGTACTCACCTGCGTGATGATGTTGGACCACTTTCAACTGATGATAGGTCAATGGAATGACTCCGCGCATCTTGAAGATCGTTGTGAACCATCACTGGTGTAGGTGGACTGTAAGAGATAAAATTAAACCAAAATGTGAATTCCAAGTTCTCACAATATATAATTAAAATACAGAAAGAAAATCAAAGAAATTACAGTGTAAACATTTACGTTTTTCTTCCAAACACCAAAATAATGAGATTTGAAGAAAGAAGCTGGTCTTAAGTTACAAGTGGATTTTTTTTTTCTAAGAAAAACAACACCTTGTTGCTCATAGTGAAATCAAGTGATTTGAGATAAATAACAGGAATCAGGTCATGAAAGATGGGTGAAGAGATCAAATTAATTTAATTACATTTGTAAACTGTCAGTTTTTAGGAGTTTAATGATTTTTTTTCCTAGAAAACTAATTTCAAAAGATATCAATTTCCTTGCCAAAGAATCATAGTAGCAGGAATGATGTTATGAGTGTGGCTGAGGGAGAAAAGAGATAAAAACCAGCTCTTGAAGCAAATATTAAATTATCAAAACACAAATTATCCAGACAGAAAATTAATTATTTAATATTTCTTGGTGAAGGTCTATATGGACTGCTCTTAAAACTTATTTTTCCATGATTGGGAGTGCAGGGAGACCCCTAAATGATGTAATTAAAGTTAAAAGATATTAATTTATTTTTTATCTGGGAACCAAAAGAGAAGGACACTATTTATATCACTGTTCAACCTTTTCGAAATTGGTAAAACACTCAATTTACATTCCATAATTATTCTACATGAAAGTTCTGGGGTGCAAGTACTTCCATTTAAAATAATTTAAGGGGTGTAAAACAAGCCTGACCTATCTGAATAGTGTTCTAACAGACCATGGAAAATGTGACACAGAAATCCAAATATGCACTGGAGTATTAAAAGATGCTATCCAGAAAATAAAATTAGAAAAAAAAAGAAAAGAAAAAGACTGCTGAACTGCTATATAATAATATTAATTTTTCTATATGGTAGTGAATGCTAGACAATTTCCTCATACATGAAGATAAGACTTAAAGCAACAAAGATGTATTTCTACTGAGAAATGCTAAGAATACTATGGATGAAACATGTGAGCAATGAGGAAGTTTTAAGAAAAATGGGAATGAAAATTATACTTGTACATAAAAATCAAAAAAAGGCAGTTGAAATTCATGGAACACATCAAGGAGGGCTTGGAAAGTTTGACACTCACAGGATATTTTGAAGGGAACAGGAGCAGAGAGAAATAATGAGTAAACCTACCGAATGCATATATGGAAATGGATGACAGAGTAAATGCTGGACAATCTCCTCACAGATGAGATGAAAAAGAGACTTGAAGCAATAGAAATATGGTCCTACAGAAGGATGCTGAGAATACCATAGACTGAACATGTGAGCAACAACAAAATTTTAGAGAAAAGAGAAACAAAAAGGACGCTTATATTTATCAGAAAGTGAAAGTTGAAATTTCTAGGGCACATAATGAGGAAAGAGGTCTTGCAAAATCTGATACTCACAGGATATATTGAAGGCAAGAGATAAAGACGAAAATAATGCATAATCTACTTAACATGCTTGATTAATTGGTTGGCAGAATACAATTTGGAGAGATAGCAAAAAAACAAAATAATAACGAAAAAAGATTTTATTTTACACAAAAAATATTTTTCAACATAATCTCCTTCCTGCACTTAATGAGTAAATAAATGGTGGAACAAGGTTTAAGAGAGATAACAAAAAGACAAAGTTTATTAAGAGCTACAAAAGACAGAAAATTGTAGAGAGCCATGATTGCTTATGTCCATAAGGGACATGGTACATAGAAGAAGAAGGTAAGGGTGACAAATGTTGCTTAACCGTTCAGTATTCAACATACTCAAACTAACCCAGTAAATATTTGCTCTCACTGTTTTTGTGACTTCCTGCATCATTATATATTATGGCAGATTATATATGGGGTGGGCTACAGTGGGTTGAACATTGAGAGCTGATATTTATGGTGTGGTTTTGGGTGGGTTAATGGGTTAAATCTACAAAGGAAAGAAGATGTGGAGAGCCACAATTACACATGCCCTGAAGAGACATGATATGCAAGAATAAGTTCAATACAAAAAATGTACAATATTTCTGACCATATTGTAGGTTGTATGGATTCTACTAGTATAAAAGATGGAAGCTCGTAAAATAAAATCACATAATTTAGAAAATAAATACTGGGAAAGTCAGAAAACAGAACTAGTATGGCTTATCAGAAAATAATGTGTATTGTCAATAAGAACTGTCAATCTTAAAACGACTGGGCTGGTGGTGGTAAGAGTAATATCAACTTTAAGTTGGATAAGTAAAGGTCACTTAAGTGCTTTGCATGTCATTGAGATTAAATGACAGTGGATAAAGGAATGAAGGAGGAGATTTTTTTTTCCAAATATAAGATCGACACAAATCTGGAGTTGGGAATCACCAAAAATTGCTGCCAAAGAGAAGACTGCCTAGATAATCAATCCAAAAAACAAAGTTAGGATCTAGAATTACTAACTCAAGACATTGGCCCAAGTCCAAATCTGAAGGAAAAAGTGGTGCTGACCCCTTCAATGTTCTTAATTATTCTTGGCACACTCATATTTCAGTCATAGATAGTTTAGTTAAAGACCTGGTCAGCTATGACTCATATAAAGTAACAGCATCAAGAGAAGAGTTAAATTTTTGCAACCCAGCTGATTTAATAAAAAGATCTTTTATACTTGCTATATTCTCAACTGAGAATCCTTTCTTTTTATCCTTGAGGATGCCAACATTATTGGTGACTTTGCATTGTAACAACATCTGTTCAACAAAATGAGGTTCTAATCAACTTCACCAACATTGTTCTTATGGGTCATTTAACACAGCTTGGGTGTATTCTTACCTCTCAGATAAACGGTGGGAGTTATCAAATAAGGGGAAGTTTCAATTTCCCAAAATTAATAAATGAGGGGAGGGATTCAAATAAAAGAAGAGCTATTTTTTTTTTTTTTTCAACAATAGAAAATAATCTGAAATTGTGTGCGCAATCAAGATCAATAAACATTGTTTTTTTACAACATACATTGTCATCAATGAATTTTAATAAACAGTGGTGGATTCAAATAAAGTGCGTGGAGTGTCTTAATTTTCAGGTGTTGGTAGAGTGCAACATATCAAAGTTGCTTGGAGCCCTGTCAAAACTAGCAACGAAAATAAGATAAATTGAATGAAAAATTAATAATAACAATGCTCCATCTTAGAAATTAGAACAATTTAAAACTATTATGAACTCTTATTAATGCTTGGTGTAAACTAGAAAGAAAAAAGAGATGAAACTAAAACTAACAATAACAATGCTTCATTTAAGAAAAGAAGGCATTGTGGAGAAATGGATATTTGCTCGGATTGAGGAATTGGAGAGCTGAGTTTGAATTCCAGTTGAATCCATTACATTCACTTACGTGCTAATACCCTTGGGAAAGGTACAAATCCTCCTCACATGGCACATAAGTGACTGACATTTAAGAAATTCAAATGTTTTCTGAGCTTTTGCTAAATTATGTCATCCAAATTGCAAGCAAATTTTTATATATCAAGAACAATTTTAGGGGAAAAATCTATAACAAAATGGTAAAAGTTTTTGTGTGACATGTTTCGTCCTTCAGAACTTCATCAGGCTGAAGTGATGTTTATGTTGATGTGACTACACATGCTAATGAAGGAAAGCAGATTATGAAAATTCAATTTATTTTTATTATTAGTTTAGAAAATGCTTCAATTGTTAATAAATTTACATCCAGGTTCTTACATTTCACCATTGTTGGCAGATCTTCTGTTATCACAATGTAGGATATTTAATAACAAAAGTGATAAAAATCTAAACAAAATGAAAAAGAAATTAAATGAATTTGGCTAGACTATTTGCCCAAAACATATATTTAATCTGTCTATATCTCTGAGATGAGGTATTATGTACACTATTTACATTATTCGGAATATTGTCTTCATCTTTGTCGCCATATTTATTACAACATTTCAGTCGTTGTATGCTCTGGCCTTCTTCAGGTGGTTGGAATGTTGAACTGAACTCTTTATTTTGCTCACTGGGGTAGACTGTTCTAGATCGACATGCCATGTTTAATGGATGTCAGTTATCAGTTATCTCCTGTTAATTCCCCTCTCCAAGTTCTCCACTGCCTTAACCAGGTATTGAACTCACACTCTTTGGGTCCTGTCACTGGATCTAACTAACACCTTTATCCACTGTGCCAGTGAGCGAAATAAAGATTTCAGTTCAACATTCCAACCAGATGAAGAATGGCAGAGCGTACAACGGCCGAAACGTTGTAATAAATATGGCGACAAAGATGAGGACAATAGTCTGAATAATGTAAATAGTATATATATTTAAAATAAAAAAAAAATTAAAAATGACAACAGACAGGAAATTGTGGAGAGCCATGATCACCCACATTCTTAAAGGACACGGTACATAGAAAGAGCTAAGAGGGACAAATGTTGCTTAATCTGTCAGTATTCAACCCACTCAACCCAGCCCTGGAAATATTGGCTCTCAAAGTCCTACTGTTTTCATGACTTCTTGCATTATTTGCGATGATGTTGTCATATATTATGGTAGAATATACATGGGGTGGGTTACAATGGGTAGAACATTGAGAGTTTGGTTTATGGTGTGGGTTTGGGTGGACTGAATGGAAAAAAGGAAGCTATGGGGAGCCGTGATTACTTTTGTCTTGAAGAGACATGATATATAAGAACAATTTCAATGCAAAAAAATGTGTTAATATTTCTGACCATATTGTACTGTAGGAATATGAATGTTACTAATATATAAGTTAGAAGCACTTTCTAAATTGATAATAAAAAATAAATTCTCAGTGTCCCCTCTTCTTCATGCACATGTGTAGTCACATCAATGTAAATATCACTTTAGTCTGACAAATGATGAAATGCATCACATGAAAACTTTTTTTTGATTTTGTCATAGCTTTTCTTATAAAATTTCAAGTATATAATAGCTTTTGGAAGTTTCTTAAAAAACAAAAAAAAACATGGACTTGGTTCCACCCTGCAACCTACCCAGTTAATACAATCATCTACCCAAAGAAAGCTTGTTCTTTCCAGATTTTGTCGTACCAAACAATGCACTAAATCCAAAGGTCAAGAGACTATTTTTGCAGAAATGTCAAGAATGCATTTCAGTTGATAGAAACCCCAGCCTAAATTTGCTATACGCTTATTGCCACCAATGACAATGCTTGAACCACTACAATCACATGATCTCCTCCAAGAGAAATGGTAGCCGTGGTGACAGTAGCTAAGGATAATCTGTATGGCATTAACCTCATGCAGCAAACACTCTTTAAAACAGACTCTCTCTTCTAGATCCTGATTGAAAGATAGCAAGTTTAAAACAAAGCAAAACATGCATATTGAGTAAAAGTATTGAATATACCAGTGCTTCGTAAGAGAAAGTTGGATAGAAGCAGATGTATAAAATCGGGAAGAGATTGATTCAGCTTGATTTTTGTTACTCGTTAGTGTAATTAGCTTTTTTTTTAGCCCCCCCCCACCTCTGTGCAAAGCAATTAAGGAGATTTGATTGGGTAAGGAAAAAAAAATGGATGTGGAGAAGAAGGAAATAAAAGAGAATATAATAAAAAGTGGCCTGGCAAAGCTTAAATATTAACTGGTTGCAAAATGATCAACATTTATGCTGGGAAATTATTGAGTGAATATATTGTCTAATATTGACGCTTCAAACACAGTCCTTATTAAATCATTTTTATTTCATGAGAGTTGTGAATAGGGAAGAGCTTAAAATGGGGGTTATATAATAAGAGAAAGAAAGGGAAGTTTTAAAGAAACCCTTTGCAAAAATCAATATTATTCAATATGCACTGTTCAATTTCAAGAGACTCCAATACAAATCAATACAATACTGAAGCTAAATGCAATATATCATACTTATTATAAAACCCAGGTTGTGTGTGTGTGTCTGTACGTTTATATATTGGATCGGATTTCCTACATTTTTCAACCGATTTCAACAAAACTTTCCAGGACTACGTAAAATTACCTTAAATGTGGTTCTGACAGCACCAAAATTGAAAAACACAATTGTTTTTGCACAAAATCAATTTGAAAACACGATTAAGAGGCATCACTGTCGCCAGAATGAAAGGGGGACAACTTATATCGAGTTATATACTTATTATAAAACCCAGGTTGTTTGTGTGTGTGTGTGTGTGTGTGTGTGTGTATGTTCGTTTATATATGGGATCGGATTTCCTACATTTTTCAACCAATTTCAACAAAATTTCACTTTTTTTTGGCAGGTAGTGTTTCTTATTGTCCTGCACACTTTTTTCTTTATTTTTACATTTAGAATGCTTTAAAAATTCCATTTACATGACAATTGTTTATAATAAAATTCTATTCAAACGGTAGACTCTTAACGATTGAAAACAATGTTTTTGTTCAAGTTTGGGTTTGACCATTTCGTAAAAAAAAAAACATAATAAACAAACTAATTAAGACATGCGTGTCCATCAACCTT
This sequence comes from Acanthosepion pharaonis, assembly GCA_903632075.3. Lineage (NCBI taxonomy): Eukaryota > Metazoa > Mollusca > Cephalopoda > Sepiida > Sepiidae > Acanthosepion > Acanthosepion pharaonis. Next base: position 1,222,982 of record CAHIKZ030003239.1, on the reverse strand, counting down.
AAACAATAATCTTTGTCAATTTTATTTTTCAGTCTTTATGATGGTCGATACTTGATCTATCTCTTACTGTTACATCCCCGGGCAACACCGGGCTCTATTGCTAGTGTACATATATAAAAACAAACATTTAATGTCATTTTGTACTTCTACCAATTTCTGGTTAGCTTCCTTATATTCCAACATTTGACTCATAAAAACTTCCTTAACTGCAAAGGATAAAATAAATTTTTAAAAGTAACTATGACAAAGGACATTCACACATATTTTTTTTAAAATCACCATCACAACAGAATGCTGATTTTATCTTTGTTATTTCACTATGAAGAGGATCTTGTAAAAAAAAAATATGTCTTTCTTGGTGAATTTCATCTTAACATCAAGAACCTGATTTAAAAACTGGAAAAGGATCAGCATAAAAATAAACAAACACAATATGTCTATATTATTCAATGATATATATATATATATATATTAGGGTGATGACATTTTGTGAAATAATGAATTTCCTGTATCATAATTCAATGAAGTTTTGTTAAAAAATAATGAAGGAGGATTTAAATCAGCTTATTTTTTTTTTTAATTTTACCCAAACACAAAATCTCTAAAATCATATATGAGTATAGTAGTACCATAACTTTCTGGAATTTTCTAGATCCTGTTTTTGTTTCTTTGTAAGTTTGTATATTATACTATAGCTATAAACTATTAAATGCATGTAAAATACATAAGTCCTATCCAATTACATGATTAGCAAATTGAAAAATAAAACTTCTGAAATATTTTGATTTTTTACCCTTTATTGCATGTATGGTAAAATCAAATTTTCAGTTTGTGAGGTGACTTTTTTCAAGAACTAAAACAAATTAATGACTTTTTTCATTACTTATGAACAAAAGTTCATTGATTTATGACAGAAGAACATGGAGTTACAAAAAAGTCATGACCCTATATATATATATATATATATATATATATATATATATATATATAGTATTTGAGCCTTTTATATTATATTCTTGCTCTGTAGTGTACATTGAGCTCTACCTGGATTTTATCCTCTTGGATGTTTATCTCTAAATGTACCTTTGTGCACGTTTATGTGATGCGCTATGTATTTATATATATATGTTTGTGTATGTGTGTGCATGTATGTATATGTATGTGTATGTATGTGCATGTATATGTATGTAGATATATATATATATATATAAAAACTTTTATTTTTTATTTTTTTTTTTCATACACGCAAAATATTTGAATCGCCTCTTATTTAGATTTTAATTTTTATATATATGTACATATGTGTATATCTCTGTGTGTGTGTGTGTATGTGTGTATATTTGTATGTATATGTATGTATGTGTATATGTGTGTATGTATGTAAGTGTGTATATATGTACATATGGAGGTGTTTATGTATGTATATGTATAGGTGTGTATGTGTACTTATGTGTACACATGTTTATGTGTGTGTGTATATATACATGTGTTAGGGTGTGTATGTATTTGCATGTGTATATATATATACATGTGTAAGGGTGTGTATGTATTTGCATGTGTATATATATACATGTATAAGGGTGTGTATGTATTTGCATGTGTATGTATATACATATGTAAGGGTGTGTATGTATTTGCATGTGTATATGTATGTGTATATGTGTGTGTATATGTATGTATGTGTGTATATATGTATGTATGTATGTGTATGTGCGTGGATGTATGGGTATATGTGTGTGTATATATATATATATATATGTATGTATATATGTATAGGTATATATATATGTATGTGTGTATGTATGTATATGTATATGTATGTGTATGTATAAGTATGTATGTATGTATGAATGTATACATGGGGCATATGTATGCGTGTATATGTATGTGAAAAAATGTGTGTATATGAATATAGATGAATATGTGTATGTGTGGATATGTGAATATATTTTAGGTTTTTATATATATATATATATATATTTGTGTATATATATATATATATATATATATATATATATATATATATGTGTATGTGTGTATGTATGTGCATGTGTATGTACACGTATGTCTGGGTGTGTGTGTGAGTACATGCCTAAGTGTATGTACCTACTTGTATAGTTTTTTTTTGTGTGTATTAGTATGTGCTTTTGAACAGAAATATTTGGTCCTTGCGAAATGAGACAATCGTTATATTCATCTTCATATATTTATATTTGATTTATAACCTGTAGTCTATACTAATTTTCCCAATTACAAAGCGGCCCTTTAAGTAAACACATTTTATTTTCCTTCGTCCCATCTCTCTCCCCCACCCTTTCTTTTTTTTTTTTTTTTTTTTTTTTTCCCTTCCTATCCGAATTGTCTGTGGTGTGTATATGTCACCACGAAATGTATCTTTATGTATTAGACATTCGTCGACTTTCTTTCTCTCCTCTTTTAAATCCACCCCACCCACATCTCCAAAAAATCTCTCTGTTAAGGTTTCATGTCACTCCTCCTCATACTTACACTTTCTCTAAATTCTGTTTTGATTTCCGGAGTTGTTTTTTCTGTTTTCATTTTGAATTTGTAGGTCTGATGATTTGGATCGTATTTACGATTCCAATGGAATAAATTATGACCATGGAATATTAGTGTTTAAGCCTTTTTATTATATCCTTACTCTGTCCTAGACATTGAGTTCTACATGGATCCTTCCTCTTGGAAAATTTTTTTCTGAAAATATACATGTATGGGAATTTTTTAGATATATTTTTCATATGTATGTATATTTTCCACTAATATTATCTATATATATATATATATATATATATATATATATATGCATGTGTGTGGGCCCACCATACATCTAGAATGTTGTTATTATTTCTTCTTTCCATTGTTTTTTTTCATATGTTATTCTCTCATATATATATATATATATATATATATAATAGAATGTTATGATTATTTCTCCTTTCCATTCTTTCCTATATATATATATATATATATATATATATATATATATATATATATATATATATATATAGATAGATAGATAGTGAGAGAGATATATATTTGAGAGAGAGAGAGCATAATGTGATAAGAAAAACAATGGAAAGGAGAAATAATCATAACATTCCATATCTATGCACGCACATACACACAGGTGGGACCCACATACATGCATATATACACACACACACACACACACACTATTAAAGGAAAAAAAATCAACCTTGTACAAATGAAAAGTACATATACAAAAGAAAAATGAGAAATATAAACAGTAAATTGTTGATATCTCCTGCTGAGTGAATGTAATAATTGCTAGAAGGTCCATTGGCAAAAATCTAGAGTCAGGATGCTGAAGATAACACCAATCAGTTAAGTGACAAACTTTATATTTGTAATTATTTTATACATATAACTGATTAGTAATTTGACAATTTGTATAATTGTTCATAATAATTCATCATGTCTAGACCAAGGATCCTCAGTGGTCAAGGTTTGATTGTCAAAGTCGGTAGAGGATGCGCACGGCTGATGAGCCCCCAAAAAAAGGACGAAATGGCCGTCCAGTGCTTTTCTACATGTGTGTGTGTGTTGAGGATTCTCTTAATTGCTGTTGTTCCCAGGTAGCACCTTTTAGGACCCCAGCTATGGGCAAATAGTGAATGTTTTATGACCAGGTTGGAAACTTTCTAGGACATGGAAAACTCAGAAGAATAAACCTATGTTTGTATATAGATGTATAGGGACATAGAAATGCCTGGGTTTGTATACAGTTGTGAAGTAAGCTCCTGGGAGTTAAGGACCCCTAATTTTCTTCAAGACATTATTCATTTATTTATTTCCCAGCTTGAAGCAATCCCGTCTAGCCACAGTGGTGAGCTGTGATACAGCTATGGATGACTATATACACCCCCACTCATAGGTTGAGCACTTTGTAAGAAAGGGAATTTATAGGCTGCTGATAATTAATGCTAAAAGCTCTTGCATTAAAAAATTTCCTCCTCCATCACATGTGTTGATGGCCTAAGGGTGAGAATCTCCAACTGATGTCAAATTGGTTGGGCTTTGATCCCAGCTTGAAGTAATCGCAGTCTCGTCACACTGATGAGCTGTGATACAGTGAAACAGTCTGTCTGTAGATGACTATATATATATATATATATATATATATATACACACACACACACACATATATATACACACACACACACACACATATATATATAGTCATCCTCAGACAGATTGTTGCACTGTATCGCAATATAATATATATATATATATATAAACATATGTGTATGTATATATATATATATTATATATATTATAAATTAACTGATTTAAAATATTGTTTCTTCACTACACAGGAATTACCATGTTTCAAAAACTGAAGCTAAAACTTCAAATTTAATTATATAGTTAAAGTAAAAGCATTAGTTCTGTTTCATCTTCAAGTGAATTTTGGAATAACTTATTTTTAAATTTACTACATTTTAAATGCACATACAATTCATAATTTTTGTTTCCAAGGATACAGAGAAATTCAATCATTTACACAGGGGTGGTAGCATGTTCATTTTTATTAACTATTATTGTATCAATTATGAGTTATGTTCAAAAAAGAGGTTAAGTTTAGGGAGGGTAGGGGTGTATTTTTTGTGTATTTGTTTTTAAATCAAATAAATGTAATAGAATTACTTAAATTATTTAAAAATTATTATTACATATCAAATATAACTATGTATATTACCAGCTCCCATTTTTTATTTTATTTTTAAATATTATATAGGGAAAATTTTTGACAATGTCGGCAAAGAATAGCTATTTCATTTCTTTGATATTTTTTTATTTTTTATAAAATTAGTAATATATAGTTTATATATATATATATATTTCATTTTATATGCGCAGTACTTAGTGATAGAGCTAACATAATAAGTTGTATGGATATATACACACACACACACACACACACATGCATACATACATACATACATACATACATACATACATACAACATATTCCGTATAAAAGTAAACAAAAGATTTTTAAAAAATGTGAGGTGTGTGTTATTTAGTGAAAGATAATTTTAGCAATTTTTGCAGACACCACAACTAAAGATCTATGTCACTTGAGTGAATAATACTTGGTCATTCATTTGTGCAATAATCATCACCAGATCCCAAGATGCTTTGTGAGGGACATAACTAAAAAACTGTCAAAAAAATATTTCACAACCACTTTTATCAAGAAGCTTATTAGCATTCTATTTGTATGTAAAAGTTTATGTAATTCTTTTTTTTTTTTTTACAATCAATTAAGACCCCCTTCTGTATTATCGAACAAAACCCATTTCAGAAAACTTATATCTCCCATCAAGGGCATGCAAAATCAATATCATTACATAATGCTTCTGAATATTCCTGTAACGGGCTGATATTTAAGACGGATGGAAGATTGGTTTGGTTGTTTTTGCTTAGCAGCATATCAACACCTCTATGGTTAATTTAATTCTGAAATCTAAATGTTTTGTACGCAATTTTATGCATTCAACTATATATATTTTGTACATAATTTTATACTTTCAAGGTAAACATATATTTTATAGATACATAGTTTGTAGATTATCCACTGTAGGTGTTATATGTTTTAGTATAACCCTATTTCTTTGGCTTGATTGTTTTTGCTTGGTGGTATATCCATCTGTATCAAAACTCATACTTTATTATTAATTCAAGTGAATGACATTATCTCAGGAATAAAGCCAAAAGGACAACTTATCATTGCTGACGTGTTTCATCCCCTGAGTGACTTTATCAAAGCAAATGGATTTTTTGAAATGTTACAAAATCTAACCAATTTTTGCTTAGAAGAAATGAGAGTATCATTTAAATTTCCTTTTCTTTTGCCAATATATACCATACCTTCAATTTTACTATAAAATTTATTGTTCATTTTACTATAAAAATGTATTGGTAATTTCTGCTACAAAAATATATTGTTATTATTTTTACTATAAAAATGTATATTTTATACTTTCCTTATGTTTTGACTTTTGTTTGGGCAAAGAGGGATCATTATTTGCCTATAGCTGGAACCCTAACAAGTGCTACCACCCCAGGTCAATGTGGACTTGTGAACAACAGCAATTAAGAGGTGACTCCATGCTCCTCAAAACCTCCAATCTCCTGACCAGAGGCCTTGCTGCTGGATGTAATCCCAGGACTATAATATAGAATGTAATGTGATAAAAAAGTGATTTTGCATAGCAGAATACCAGCCATTTGGAATTCAGTGAAATTTATATAGTATTAAAAGCTTTACAAACCTATTCACTAGTGAAGTTTATGTTTCTTTCACAAAGTCTGTATTTAGCTAAAAAAATCATTGTTTTATTTAAAGCATCAGAATCACAAACAAACTGTACCAAATAACAGAAACCATATAACTTGAGGACTATCAGCAGCAGCAATAACAAAAACAGACAGTTCATGTAACTCAAAGAGAAAATAATGATATAATCAAGTTGTTAATATTCCACACTAGTTCAAATAAAAAGTGTTGGATTATTGCCCACTGATAATCATAAACAGCAGGATATTTGAAAGATTTTTTCCTCTTTTCTGCAACACTGTTTCATTTCCTGCCAATAGATACAAGGCAAGTAAGTACTTCAGAGACATGAACTGAAGATTGTATTGAACTGTTCATCTCAGTTTTTTCTTTATCCTTCTTGTTAATACATTAATTAATTGTTGCTTGTTTGAAATCCATATTTTCTGATCTTTTTTTTACCTGGACTCACATGTGTTTGCCAAATACTGTTTAGGGGACAAATATTCCAGGAGGCATAAAATTGTAATAATTTCCATTCCCACAAAAAAAGGTTAAGGAAACTCCAGTCAATACTGGAAAGATGTTTTCCCCAATCACTACAATCTTAATCTCTTCAAGTTTAGGATTAACCATTATTATTCTGGCATAACCCCTATGGACTTTACTTCTCACCTTTTCTTATGCACATACAAAACAGTAACCCTCTACCCTTGGGCTGTGACTAGAAAAAAAACAAAAAAAAAAACAAAAATTACAAAGAAGCATGTACTTCAATGCATGCCTGTTGCCAGTAGGAACTGGAACCTGCCCTCTTGAAAACCATCTACTAAATGATGTGAACTAATTTTAGTGTGTAAATTCTTAATAACTGATTCTTTTTTTATTTTTAAATGAGACAGAGTAGTTATGTTGAATTTACAAGTTGACCAGCATCAATCTGGTTCAATCAGTAATTCCATACTAATTTCATGAGAGCAAATTCAGATTTTCTATGTCAGAACATTGACCTACCCCTACCGTTTGGCGCCACTAGTTGCAACATCAGCAGTTTCTAAGCAGTTTCAGTGTTAAGGCATTTCTACCTTGTTGCATTTTTATTATAACCTGCTGACGTTTAGCTGCAATCGTTGCTCCAAAAATTCAGGAAGTGGTTCTTATAGCATGAAGTGCAGACACTATACATTGAGCATTTGATTTATATTATATTTTTTTCCTATATGCCTTCCAAAAGCTAAGCAAAGTATTAAGAAACAAGAAAATTTTATTAGAAACTGATACATCCTGGAAAGGGATATATTTGTTCGAGGTAGCAAAGTGGTTGTTGACTACTGTAACCGGTTAGGACAATCTAGCAGGTAACTGTAATGACTGGTCCTCATCGTGGTGGTAGACAATAGGCATAGGCAATATGCGTAGCCTATAGGCAAAGTCAATAGGCATGCTCATGTACCTCCACACCAGTCTGTATTTATGGCTGACACCAGCCAATCATATTACTGTGAGGGGGAACCCAGGTGTATGCATATTCATTACATCAGAAACAAAGAAAATAATATTGAACTGTTATGTAATATTGTTATTCCTATATGGCAGTGAATGCAGGACAATCTCATCACAGATGAAGAAGAGATTTCTGGTAACAAAAATGTGGTTCTACAGAAAGATGCTGAGAATACCATTGAGTGAACATGTGAATACTGATAAAGTTTTAATTGGAATTTGAAACAAAAATGGCACATATAGTTTGAATCAGAAAGTTAAAATTTCTTGAGCACATAATGGGGAAAAAGAGCTTGAAGAATTTGACACTCACAGGACATACTGAAGGCAAGGCACTCTCCTTCCAGATAATTTTGAAGGGACTGGCAGAGGGGGAAAATGGGGTTTTTCCCATCAGATTAGATGTTACAGTTGTAGTATCTTTTCTGTGCCAGAGGCTTTCTCTCCTCCCTTGTGTTCCCCCCACCATTGCATGACATCTGTTAAGTAGCGGTGATGTGACCAGCTATGACTAGCTTGAATAAGCTATGACAAGCTAAGACCAGTTTAGACTAGCGGCCTGAGTAGAAACACTCGGGTCCCCAAATTAAAAACTGACATTGTGTCACAACCTGACTCAGTGTTGTGTTAAGGTAAATTTCAGACATACTGAAGGCAAGAAACACAGAGGTAGCAAGTAACTTAACGAGCTTGTGTTAATGTTTGGCAGAACAGGGACTGGGGGGGTATAGCAAAAAGACAAAAGGTAAATAAGAATTACAAAGGAAGTTGTGAAGAGCCATGCTCGCCCAAATCCTGAAGGAACATGGCACATAGAAGAAAAGCAGCACCAACATGCACTGATTTGCATGGTTTTTTAAACATAGGATGAAGTGGTTAGCTGTTAAATATAACCATAATCTGGCAAAATCACTTCTCAAGTACCTTCTAGCTCACAAATGATACTGGATTAGTAATGGACAACATGTACAGGCTCTTATCTGGCATTAAGCAGTGTAAAAACCTTACTGGAATTTAGCTTAACATACACTGTCTTACTCAAACTAGCAATCTCACTTTGATTGCTTTAGCTTTTAGCTGGTTTGCAATCACAAGGGTCATAGGGGCACTATATGTACTGCAGCTGTAGCAGCATTGGTGTGTCTTGGGAAAGATATCTAGACAGAGCTCAACCCTCAACAGGTTTTCTTTCTTTCTTGTATACTGGTTGCCAACTAAGGCTATAGGACCAAATCTGTCCTGCTATTTAACCATAGTTAGGGTAAGGAAAGATGGATTCATACCTTTCCTAAGGTTATTTGCACATAAATGAATGTAACAAACCTGACTGGAATTGAACTTATCTCTCCAATTTCTCATTCCAAGCTGCTATCCATTATACCAGCAGCACATCTTCATTCCTAGCTGGTTAAAAATATCAATTACTGTAAGCAACAAATGGCCTTAAGCTTGTCTACAAGGCAGAATCTAAAGGCAAGTTTCTATATTGTTTCTGATTTACTTCTTAATATTTCTGATAATGATTCAAGATAAAACAGAATTTGAATTTTTATAACAAATGTGAATGAAATTAAATATAATCTTATTAAAAAAGTAAAACTTATTTTAATAATTTTATTTAGCAACAACACAATTATTAATAATAATATTCATTTAAATATTATCAATCATAAATTTTTGAGTAAAAAATTTAAATTCAAAAAGGAATAATTTAAAAACAACTATTATTATTAATTTATTCCATGAACAAATGTTAAAAGAGACCAACTTAAAGGCTTATCTTTTTATCTATTGTTATTATTTATTAACCACAACATGGTGGTAGGGTGTGACACAAGGTTAGTTTAATGCAGGTGCTGTACATACAGGCCAAAGAGAAAAATGTGCCTACTATCATATTAGTATCAGTATCAACTAATTCTCCCTCTTTAGTGCAATGAGGAAGACTAGGCTTCACCATACATTAGTGCAGTGTACCTTATTAAGCAACAGCACACCTAGGAGCAAATGCATCACATTACACTTAGCAAAATTTTTAAAGGGTATATATTTAAATGTTATGTAATAAAATCATAGAATTAAAAAAAAATGCACACACAAATATGAACTCACTTTATTTCAATGTTTCTATTCAATCATTTGTTCAGCTTATTTAGTTTGAAACCTGTGCCTGGTGTTTTTTTCATGATTTCTTCAATGTTTTGTCAACTGTGATAAGTTTAATACTTATTCATTTATTCAAATACTAATGCTGTATCATTACAACTTACACACACACGCACACACATATATATATATATATAACTGAATACAGGGTTAGTATAGATAGAATAAAATTCTGATAACCAAAACCACTATTTTAAAAAAGTGCTCAATACAAAGTAGAGCAAATAATATTTATTCAAAAATTATAACATAAGCATATTATAACATCACTACAAAAATAGCCATTTTGTTTCAACATTTCTGGTGTCTTGTCAAGTGATGGGCAATCAATTCCATCACTTGATAAGACACCAGAAGTATTGAAACAAAATGGCTATTTTTGTAGTGATGTTATAACATGGTTATGTTATAATTTTTTAATATATATATATTTATGAATAAAAATGACAATAGGAAAACTGGTAATTGCTGACGCGTTTTGTCCAATGTGGACTTTATCAAAGCAAAATACGAAAATGAAATTAAATGAACGAAGTAACTAATAAAAACAAAAACATTTAATTTCATTTTCGTATTTTGCTTTGATAAAGTCCACATTGGACGAAACGCATCAGCAATTACCAGTTTTCCTATTGTCATTTTTATTCTCTACTGGTTAAATCGGAGAAATTTTCATATATATATATATATGCAAGCCATGACAATATTTTGTGGCACATGGCAGTTGAGAATCGCTGCTTTAGAGAGAACAAATACTACATTTTGATCCCAGCTTGAAGGCTAGTAAATGAGAAATTTACCCACCTCTCTATGCTTCCAGTATATGAAACAAGGTTTGTTTAACATGAAGTGACTTATATACTGGCCAAGGGCCAAAACTGCCCAATCCTCATGACCATTGCCATGCTTGTATTATATGCACCAAATCCTATTTCAAAGCAAGGCCTCACCACAGGATTAGAATACATAGGACCAGGAATCACTCAAAGCTTTCCTATTAGCTGCCTGAAGGTAGAAATACAACAGAGAGAACAGATACCACACCTTGTTCCCAGCCTGAAGGCTGAGTAAAAGAGCAGTATTTGCAATCCATCCTACAGTGACAGAATGTGGTACAAGGTCAGTTTAATGTGGGGTGCTATACACACAGGACAAGGACAAAAATTTCTCAGTCTTCTCGACCACTGTCATGCTTACATCAGTATCCATCAGTCTATCCCTCTTTAGTACAATGAGGAAAATGCTACTGCAGAAATTAAATCTTCAGGATTAGGCTTGCCTAATCAAAGAGGAACAGATACAACATTTTGATCCCAGCACAAAGGCTGAGAAAATTGTCCCATTTCAACTCTCCAGTCATTGTTAGGTGACAGAGGTTAGATATTTACAACATAAAATACAATGTATGATGATTTTAGAATGATATTAATTTCTTTCTCATGTACAGAAATTTTTTTATAACAATTCCCAGCTGAAGAAAGAAAAGAAATATCAAAGCTCTCAGTTTTCAGATAAAACTTCAACCACTATGCTATACAAAAGTTTCATCAATTTCCACCCCACCCAAAAAGGTTCCCTATGGTAATTAAAAGATAACAGTTTCATTTTGTGGGTGTTAAAATGTAAGTTCAAGGATAGAACCCCGAGGATTAATTAATATGAAATAATCTAAAAGCATGGCTGTTCAACACAACCTTCATTCCATGAGTTGCTATGAAGGAGGAGAAGTTGTGGAAAGCCATGATTTCCCATATTCTAAGAGAATATAGAATATTTGATTGAAATGATTTGTTTTCTATGGCTTATCAACCCTTTTGCAGATTATTTAAAGTCAGAAAATATTTTTAGATTGTAAGAATATATTATTGTTGTTGATAATAATGATTTAGTGATTACTAATTAATCCATAGCTGGAGAGAGAAGAGGTGGCTTCATGCTTTTCCCAAGTGTATTTGCACATAAATGAATATAATGAACCCAACTAAAATTGACACTCAGACTCTTTGATTAACAATTCCAAGCCACTATCAAACATCAAACATCCAAGCTTAGAGCACCTGGTATTCCCAAGTGGTCACCTATCTAGGTATTGAGCAAGTACAATGTTGCTTAACTTCAGTGATCATACTGGAGCTGGTGTTTTAACATGTTGTGACTGTAAGCCTAGCATATAAAAGAAGAATTTGGGGAATTTTTTCTTTCTTATTTTCTGACACCAGTGATTGAACTTTAAAATTAATAGCTTAAGTCATATGCTCTAATCACTTAACTATAATACCATCACACTTAGAATAAAGCTTTGCGAAAAAGCAAAGAATGTTTTCCTTGTTAATTTCTCCTTAAGCACTGGATTTTAAGAGCAGAAACAAGACTTTTGTTAATTATTTTGTGCTTTTATGCAACAAATATTGATTATGTCAAATTCCTGAAATTCTAAAATGATTGTATGCAGAAAAAAATTAAATAAAGGCAAAAGGAAAAAAAAAAGAAAAATGAATAAAGATTGTTGAGTTTTAGGATGTGAAAGCATTTCATCTGGATTTTCTTTTTTCTTGTTCTTTTTTCATTTTTTTTAATAGATAGTAGGAAAAACGAAACGATCATCTTTTAAAAGTCACAATCAATAGTTTTGTAATAATTTGCTTCTTCAAATTCCAAAGATAAATAGGATAAAAAAAAAAGAAATTTACTAAATGAAATTAGATTGAAATATTAGCAATAAAAATGTCTTTAAATGGTGCAAGATAATATGACAGGTACAAAAGATATAAAGTGAAAAATGCTTTGTTAAAAGTGAAGAAAAATACAATCCATCTGAAGTTATTATGCAAGTCGCATAAACCTCAATAATTCAAATTTGCTTTGGAAAATCTTTATCAAATTTTAAAAGATTAATTTAGATGTGAAAACAAAGCTTGACTTAAATTTTTAGTTACTTTCAACATGTTTATTAACCTTATTGGATTTATTAAAAAAAAACGTCAGTCTGAAGTTATCATGCAGATTAAACTAATATTAGTTTAAGGCCTCTGAAATCTAATAAAAACTATTTTTTCTTTTGTTTCCATAATATATATTGAAATATGGGTAATGGAAAGTATCTAATAATAAATGCTGAAAAACAGAAAATAACAAAGATATTTCAGTGCAGGAATGTCCACATTGGAAATATCAAAAGAACTTTGCATAGATCATTGAATGATAAAGAGAGCTGTTGCAAATATAATTAAGTTGAAAACTAGAAACAAAGAAAAAGGCTTTAAGAACTTGTTTCCTCAAGCGGGGAACATAAACTAAAGCAAGTTAATGCAAAACAAACACTTTTAGCCAGTGCCCAGATCTTTGAACAGGCTGGAATTGAGGAAGTCAAAAAGGACAAAAGATGTAAAATACTTTGTCCAATGGGATCTGTCAAAAAAATCTCTTAGGCAAACTCCTCTCAGTAAAGCAAATATTTTAAAGTATCAAAATTGGGCCAAGAAATACAGGAAAATTGACTTTTCTAAAGTAATTTTCATGGATGAATCTTGATGAACCTGATGGATGGACCAAAACATGGATTTTAATCAATGCAGGCGTGCCTATGGCTAAAAGAAGGCAGAAAAGAGGTGGCAGTGTGATTACGTGGGCTGGAATTGTCAACCAAAGCATTATTTGACCATTCAAAGTCGATGAAGGAATTAAACTGAATAGTGCTAACTATTGCAATTTCATGGATAAGATTTTCTTTGAATGATACAAGTCCTAATCTCACAGTTTCAAAATGAAGTGTGTATTTATGCATGACAATGCTTCTTCTTAAATATCTAAGGATACCAGTGAAGTTTTTGAGGGTAAAAGGTTTACAGGAGAGAAGATAATGGAATGGCTATCATCAAATCCCAAACTGAATCTGAATCTGATCTAAAATCTATGGTTAGTGAAAATGAAATTATATGAATGTGGCAAACAATATGACAGCAAAGCCGACTTATGGGAAGTGATTAAAACCACCATGTTGGGAATTTAACCCACTGATACAAATAATCAATGAATAGTAGATTACTGGATGTTAAAGAGAAGGGTTACTATATTAAGATGTAAATGCTTCTAAGACTTAACATATATGTTTGTTATTTGTTCTATTATAGGTGTTGATTAACAGTTGATGGTTTTATTGCATTGTTATTGAAGTAAAAATTAACTTTTTTGCATAATAACTTCAGACTGCAGTTTTTTTTTTATAATAAATTCAATCAGCTTAATAAAACATGTTAAAACTACTTAAAAATTTAACACAAACTTTGTTTTGATGTCTAAATTAATCATTTAAAATTCACCAGAATTTTTTTCAAGGCAACCTCAAGTAATTGGAGTTTATATTGATTTGCATGGATAATTTGGACAGACCTTAGATTAAGCCTCTGAGAAGAATAATTACTATAGTCTTTATTTCCATCTAGAAATACAGAGTTAACCTGAATATGAAGATCATCAGGATATTTGTGATCATGGCTCTCCACAATTTCATGTCCTTTGTAGCTCTTAATAAATTTTGCTTTATCTCTCCTAAACCTTCCTCTAGCATACATTCACTCAAGCCTGCTAGATAGGTTATGCTTTGTTTTCTTCTGTCTCTCTTGCTTTCAATCTGCCCTGTAAATATTACAATATCCAAGCCCTCTTTCTTCATTATGAGCCCTAGGAATTTCAACTATCTCTTCCTGATCTTAATAAGTGTCTGTTTTTGTTTCCATTTTCTCTAAAACTTCATTGTGTCGGTCCATGGTAATCTCAGAATCCTTCTGTAGAATGACATTTCTGCTGCTTCAAGCCTCTTTATCATCTGTGAGGAGATTGTCCAGCATTCACAGCCATATAGGAGGAGTGATATTTATTTTAATCTAATGGATTAACTTTGACATGTAATTTTTATTGGAAGAATGCCTGAAATTCTGAAACATTAACATGAGATGATTTTAGAAATAACAAGAGTAGTTTATTCCAATTCCATGTTTCGTTATGTCCATTGCACTCTCTAAAATTTGTATAAACATACACCAGAGGCGACACTGCTCTCAGTCGTTCATTGACTGGACATATCACCCAACTTTAGGTCTCATTTCTTGTTCACTTTAGTATGCACAACAACTGGGAAAATCCTGTTAAATGTTCACAAGCAAAGGAATGGCAAAACAACACTATGGCAAGAAATAAAAAATACAAACTTATTTCTTATATATTTGTTTGGATTCACTTACTCAGTCAATGGGTTAAATAGCTAACACTTAAGAAAACTTTTGCTATTTCTGCCATGACAGACTAAAAGATTGGCCAGCAAGAACGAGCTTACGAAAGTGACAACAAGTATTTGTTGACATCACAAAAGTGGTAACAAGTGTTTGTTGACATCACAAAATAAATAAATAAAAAAAATGGGTATATATCTCAGCTTCAGTCCACTTCCCACCACCATAATGTAGATTCTTTGTACCTTTTCTATATATATTTTTCATAGTAATTGTTCTGTTGAACTTTCCTCTATGGTAGCTAGACTTTATGAATTTAAGTGCAGTATTAGATTGGCAGCAAGGTCTCAGCATTTTGCAGTTGAAATGGCTGCTAGATGTAACCATAAGTTCTATGCTAACAGTTTCTTCTATTTACTTTTGGAATTTTCTTCTAGTTTCTTGCTTTCCATTCAAATTGATCTTCAAAAATTTAAATGCAATGTCAATTGTTATCTTTTCTCTTCTTAATTCATGTTCTTTTATTGTTCTCTCTCCTTAATAATATTTTCTTTTTCTCATATTCTTTCACACACAGTAACCCCTTGCATCTTAGTGACCTTATTGCTTTGCTTGGGGTGAAATGATTAAAAAAAAATAATTGAGAGTCTATTGACTGAGTTGTGATAAAAAGCAACACTAATGAAACTGATTAAAACTAGTAATAAAATACCAATAATAAAATATGCTATTTTTTTAGTAGCCAAAAGTGTTTGAGATGACATCCCTGTTTTTTTTTTATTTTCTTAAACAGTGAAATTAATATCAACTGACCTAGATTGAGAATTCCTACTAAAGACAATATGCCTCCCAATAGGAATTGAACCAGTACTTTTTTTCCCATCAGGGAAACCACTAGATAGCTGAAATGTGCCATATCTAGTTAGGCCACAGGAGATCATTATCATAAATTTCAAACCAATAAAATATTAATCTCATTTTTTAAAGGTTTATTACCTTTTTGAATGTTTTAAAGCAGTGGATGTGTCTACAGCAAAATAGCCTGACAAAGTTCAGCCCCCTTTCAGGATGGATTTTCCCACATAGTTGTCTTTCTCTTAGACTGATTGTTTTACCAAGTTTAAAGAGACAAGTCTGCAATATTATTGATGGGGTTTGATTTCAGTATTGTTGTTCTCCAAGACTGGCAACCCTACCAAAGTTAAAGAGCCCAATCTGCATTATTATTATTCTGGTGTTTTAAGTAAAAGTTTTCCTTCTCCTATACTGGCTGCCACTCAAGGCAAGAGAGCTCAGTCTATCCTGCTATTTAACTTATAACTCATGGCAGAAGAGATGGACGTCTTTCCTAAAAGCTTGATATGACATCCCTGTTTATTTTTATAAACAGTGAAATTAATAATAACTGGCCTAAAGTGAGAAATTCTAGTAAAAAGAAATAAGAAAAATAATTATAAGAGTGTACAATATGAGATTCTTTAATGAACACAAGCATGATCTGCACCAAATTAGATTTTATATTAGCAGACTTAAACATCGAGTTCAAATATTTTAAACCTAATGTCAAAGTAGAGAGTGTATAATAATTTTGAAACAAGATATAATAAAGATAAATTAAACAAAATTCAATTTAGATTTCTCTAATCTAAATCCATGTATAAGAATATTTTTAGATGTCTTGTGGATTAAGATGCTTCCTTGATCTAACAGAGGAATTAAACCATTAATGTTGCAAACAGATTGAGATTATATGACCTAATTAATTTTTATTGTAAACAGAGCATATTTAAACAATTCATGAGAAAATTATTGTGAAATTATATTTCTACATATTGTTTCAATCTTTAATACTTTGTGAAGCTTTAGAAAGGAAACATGTAAAGGATTTGCCTGATTTCCAACACATAAGAGTACGTCATTTTCAAATTATCAATTTGACAATTAACCAATTTTTTGTCAAAGTTCATAGGTTAATACAACTTATAATTTTGAAATATCTATTAATATTATTATTTTTATATATAGTAAATTTTACCCAGTACAAGGCTCAAAAGCCACTCAATGTAAGGGCTACAGTCAAAATAGTAAGGCTGAATGTAGTTTGTGATATGAATGGAAGAGAAGGTGATAGGAAATGAAGATAATGAGGAAAGATAATTACTGACCCTTGACTTAAAGCGAACAAGTGTTCAAGGAAGCAACAATATGGGAGTTGTTCCACAATGGTAGTTCTTAAGAAAATGTGTTCAGAGTGGAATTTTCATCTTTCATTTAGAAAATGAAGGAAATGAGAAATGAGGATGATTTGACTCCATGGAAGTGTCATTTTGTTTCCCAGCTCTAAAGCTCTGAAATGGTACCCATAAAAAATGATGGACATATAGAACAGCACTTCTGCAGAGGAACAAAGTGCCATTCCCTGACTCTTTGCCTAGAATCAAAGTGTCATTCCCTGACCCTCTGTCTAGGATCAAAGGGTCATTACCTGACCCTCTGCCTAAGATCAAAGGGTCATTCCCTGACCCTATGCTTAAGTTCAAAGGGTCATTCCCTGACCCTCTGCCTAGGATCAAAGTGTCATTCCTTGACCCTCTGCCTAGGATCAAAGTGTCATTCCCTGACCCTCTGCATAGGATCAAAGTGTCATTCCTTGACCCTCTGCCCAAGATCAAAGTGTCATTCCCTAACCCTCTGCCTAGGATCAAAGGGTCATTCCTTGACCCTCTGCCTAGGATCAAAGTATCATTCTCTGACCGGCTGTCTAGGATCAGTTTAGTATCTCTACAATCAGTAAAATTTAGTATTTGTAAGTTAATTTTACAGTGTTTCTCAAACAGCAGAACATTGATGTAATGGGCTTGTCACTTGTTCCCTTACCTGCAGGTCAAACAGTCAAATCAGGGAAGGTTTCAATTGTTCATTTTATATATCTGATTGCTTTTAATGTGAAAAAAATGAAAGAAAGAAAGAAGAGAAGAACAAACAAACAAAAAACAAAGGAAGGGAAAAAGAAAAAGAAATAAGAAAAAAGAAAGCGACAAAGAAAGAAAAATAGGAAAAAAGAAAAGACAAAAAAAGAAAAATTTAGAAAGAAAGAAGAATGAAAAATGCAAAGTGAAAAAATCAAAAATATCATACTATTCATTATTATACTATGTCACAGTTTATTAAGAATGTGAATATTTTCACAATAAAGTTAGTATAAACCAACTGATACTGAAAATGTTCAAGATATACTCACATTTATATGACAAATATGCCATAGGAATTCCAGTTTACAATTTACAGTTTATTTGTTTTTGATAGAAATTATTTGGTGATGTGAGATAATGCAACTCAAAGGTCGTTCATCATAAAAAATAAATATATAAAATGGCAGAATTATTATTCCTATTTTTATTTCAGATATATAAAGACTGCCCTGGGTCATAAAAAAAGATATAACCTTAATAGAGAAAGAAGATATTGTAAAATTATTGAGTAAGAGGAACAAAATGTAGGAAATCACAAAAAAAACTTGGATAAAGATAAAAAAAAATCCAAAGTTAAATCGAAAACATTGCCAAGAACAAAGCAAACTGTGTTTGATAATGTCACATCAAGGAATTTACGAAAAACTAAAAATGGAAATAAACAAGGAAAGTGGATTGATCAGCAAGAAAATATTTAAAGAAGCTGGTGTGGTCAATGTAAAAAGAGAGAAAAATGACAGAATATCAAGAGAGAAGATATGAAATCAACCAAACTAGCAAATAAACATTACAAAGAGTAACACATAAAAATATCTGATAAATTTTAGAAACAGTAGTTGATTAATAATTGTTTTATGATCAAAAAATTGACTTGCTTAATAAAATCTGACATAGATATTTTTAAATGGATTTTTTTAATTCAACATTATTTCATATTTAAAAAACACTGTTTTTAATGAGTACAAATGTTTCTTTCACTGTTTTTTTTTATTTTCTTAAACAGTGAAATTAATAACAATCAGATGAGTTTGAGAAGTTTTTTAAAGAAAAAACGGTATGTCCTGACAAGAATCAAACCTTTATACCCTCTTTCCCTCAGGAGCAGTTTCACTGATGGAAAAAGGGATTCAAATTTTATTCTTGTCAAGAGGCACAATATTTCTTTAGTAGTACTTCTCAATCTAGGCCAGTTATTATTATTCATTGTTTAGGAAAATAATTTTGAAACAATAGACATGTGGTTCTAAAGAAGGATGCTGAGAATACCATAGACTGAACATGTGAGCAATGACAAAATTTTAGGGAAAATAAGAAAAAAAATAACACTTATATTTAGAATCAGAGAAAGACTTTTCTAGGGTACATAACAAAGAAAGAGGACTTGGAGAATTTGACACTGGCAGGACATATTTAAGGCCAGGACAAGAAAAACAGCAGATAATCTAATGAGATTGTGTAAATAATTGGCAGAATGGGGATTGGGAGAGGTAGCAAAAAGATAAACCTTACTAAGAGATACAAAGGACAGGAAATTTTGGAGAGCCATGATCGTCCTCATCCTGAAGAGTTATGGTACAGAGAAGAAAATAAAAAATATGGATAACAGTTCAAATATGTGTGACTACTTAAGATAATGTTTGCATTAATGACAGGTATATATGATTTTCAAAGTAATGTCAAAATATCTATAAATAAAATATAAAATACAATAAAGAAAGATCTGTTTGAGAATAAAAAAAAAAAAAAATAAGGTAAAAAAATAAAGTACTCACACTATGTTGGTCAAATCAATTTTCTTCTCGGGAACATCAGAAAATGTGGGAATTTTATGATTGGTTTTGCTTGGCACACACCGGAATGATTTCTTCAATGAATGACCAATTTGTTTTGCAGGAGATTTCTGAATATAGAAAAAAAGAGAGAGAAAAAATAAAAGATAATTCACAACTGAAATAATAAAGAAACTTCCACTGACACAGGGGCTGATCAATAAGTCCATCTCCTGATATTTTTAGATTTTGATCTAAAATCTTCACTGTATAAAGTTCAGTCTTGATTAACATCCACCACTGAATTTAATACATTCATAAGGAAGGATGATATCATGTTGAAAAACATATTTGTTATACAGAATACATGCATTTTTTATCATTAGACTACTAATTCCACTTTTCAAATTTTTATGATGGATTCAGCACATGTAACATCACAGCTCTCATTCCAATTCCAGATCATACTCAATCTATATTATTTATGCTTACTAAATTAAATGCAATCACTAAAAAACTTTATTACTTGCAGATGGCATCAAAAGACTGAAAAACAGACAAGGCCAATTATTAAATAGTTCTCAATATGTCTTTGAAGAAGTTGAAAACTCACCAACCAGTAATATAAAATATTTTTTTAAAAAAAGACTCAACCATTCTGTTTTCATTTGCATGTAAGCCTTCAAAACACTTCTCAAAATTAAAGAAAAAAATATTTGGAGATAAGCAATTTTATGTTAAGAAAATAAGTAGCAATAATAAAAGCATTCATTCAGAAATATTCATAGACATTTCCCATGAGCCTTTAGATTACTCAGGGTGCCATGCCATCTCTCAGGGAAATTAGGGTTATTTGGCAGTATACAAGCATTTTTTATATTTCCAAAACTTCACCAGACATTTTCATTAATGCTAAAAATAGATCAACACAACCCCAAAAGGGAATCAACACACACACACACACCAGGGACCTTTAAAAGAATGAATAATAGGACAATCAAGATTTATTTTTCCAGACCCCTAATCTTGAGCATTAATTGCTTATATCAAGGAAACATGGCACAGTGGATAAAGGCGTTAGTTAGATCCAGTGACAAGACCCAAAGAGTGTGAGTTCAATACCTGTTTAAGGCAGTGAAGAACTTTCAGAGGGGAATTAACAAGAGATAACTGACATCCATTAGACATGGTACGTGGAACTAGAACAGTCTACCCCAGTGAGTGAAATAAAGGGTTCAGTTTGACATTCCAACCACCTGAAGAAGACCGGAGTGTACAACGGCCAAAACATTATGATAAACATGGTGACAAAGATGAGGACAAAAGTCCGAATAATGTAAATAGTGTACATAATACCTCATCTCAGAAATATAGACAGATACTGAAGAGCTGAAACGTTGTAATAAATATGGCGAAAAAGATGAGCACAATAGTCTGAATAATGTAAATAGTATACATAATACCTCATCTCAGAAATATTGACAGATTCTTATATCCAATAGGAATAATCAAACCAAGTGGTATCATTTTGGAGCCTTAAACCTAATGTCTGTTCTTTAAATCAAAAACCTAATGTCTGTTCTTTAAATCAAAAACCGAATGTCTGTTCTTTAAATCAAAAACCTAATGTCTGTTCTTTAAATCAAAAACCTAATGTCTGTTCTTTAAATCAAAAACCTAATGTCTGTTCTTTCCTGATCAAAGACTTCTATATGATGTTCAATATGTTCTCTGGCATTGCTATTATTCCTACTTGATTTCACAGGGGATAGTATCCCCACTTTTCACTACACATGATCAGCCATACTCAACTTTGCCTCTCAATGGACTATAGCTTTTTGGTACTTAAAGAAGGCTGGGGTACAGTAGCCAAAATGTAACTCTAGCATCCAAAATGAAGGCACCAGATTGAATAAATTATTGTATAAGGAAATTAATAGTCATTATTCTTATATAAATTTTTAATATTTTTGATGTCAATCCTCTTTGGAAACTGAAGTTTGTGCATGAATTTATATTGTGAAGTTAATTTGAGCATTTCAAGAATTATTCTTTAAAAATAAATAGTCCGTATTCAAAAATTATTTTAATTATTGATTGATTGATTATTTATTTTTAGTGGCTTATTAACACTTTACAGGTTATTTAAAGCCAGACAATATTCTTAGATTGTAAGAATTCTTTTTTGTTGGGGAGATAATAATGGTTTAGTGATACAAGGGTAGTTGCAATAAGTGAATATAACAAACCCAACTGGAATTGGAACTCAGTTCTCTAATAAACAATTTTGAGCCATTATCCATTACACTAACTGCACATCCAAACTTACAGTACTTGGTATTCTTAAGCAGTCACCCATCATTGTACTGACCAGGCTCGATGTTGCTTAACTTCAGTGATTGTACAGGAACAGTTGTTTCAATGTGATGGTGTCATAATCCCTATTTTCATTAGCTTTGTAGAACGTTTTTGCCTGATAAACTATCTGATATAGCAAACAATAATGATAATTTTTAAAAAAAAAAGTTAACCGTTTTCAGATGGCAAACATTTTTTTAAATTCTGAAAATATATTATATATTTTACCATTTTTTAACCATTCAACCAATCAGGGAATAAGAAAATAAATCAATAAGTCTGTAATCAGACACAGTAATTAGCTGAAATCTGATCTGTAATTTTTATTGAATAAGATTCAATCTATGTAATTAATATAGAAGTATCAAGTGCATTGACAAGGAAGGAGATTTTGTTTCTTTTTAATCTCTTCATGATTACACTTGGAGATCAGTATCATAAGACAGCAATTATCTAAAAAGTAATCTAAATTTAATAAATTTCAGATGATATAGGTCTTATAAAAAAAAGATGTAATATCCATACTAATATTTGTATTAGGTGTGTGCAAAAGTTCCCAGAACATTTTTGAAAACTGAAGACTACACAGTTGAAAAAAAAAAAGAAACTTTTCAGTAAAAAGCAATGCAATGCAGACACACACACTCATTTATTCTCATATTTATAAATAAAAGCTGATTAATTGATTTTTTTTTATGGCTTATCAACCTTTTCACATTATTTAAATATTTTAGAGATAAAAATAATTAACTAAAATAATTTCTACTAGAGGTGGATTTATATCTTTCCCAAGGGTGTTTGTGTGTAAGCAAATATAATGAACCCAACTGGAACCGGAACTCAATTTTCAAATTCTGAGCCATTATTCTTTACACCACCCACACATCCTGATATTCTTGATACAGACCAATTTGGTGATCATATGAGAACCAGTGTTTCAGTGTGATATGGCCGTAAGTTTTTTATAAATGAGAAGACAAAATAATTCTATAAAGTCTAGTGTAGTGAGAGAGTTCAACTTGTAAATGAGAAAAGGCAGTGAATCAGAAGGATTTGAAAAATGTTGTCACAGATTGAAAATCCAGGAAAAAAAAATGTGTTTGTTTTTTCAAAGTAATCAAATGTGTTATTAAGAATGCTTACTTCTACTTAGGAAATTCATGTAGAAATTGTTGTGTAATTAGTGTAAAATGAGCAGAAAAGGTTAATTAATAAGGAACAGTTTTCTTTCTGTGTTATTGTAAACCACAGAGAAATGTGCTGTACCAACCTGTAGGGATACAGAAGGCGATTATCTCCCTTTGGTAGCAATAAGTCACATGGGTCAAGTTACAGTTACTTAGTCATATCACTTCATACAGTGACAAGAGTGGCAGTAAATTTCAGTTTGTTTACAGTAGTGAAACCCAGAGGTTGCTTTCTTTGAGTCCCCCATGGCCCTGGCAAAGACAAAATCTGCCTCCCCAACAGCTTGCAAGTCCATGGGGCCATTTCCCTTTGGTAATATATCTTTGTCAGATATAGAAAGAAACTGACTCACAGTCATCAATTTGGGAAAACCAAGACACACTGTTTTCTCCTTCATGGAATATGTCTTTACCTGGGGCATAGTAGATGAATCTAACCCATTTGAATGTAGAGTCCTAAACATTGCTCCCCCAGACACAGCAGTATCTCCATATTATAAAAAATAGATATCTCTAACATTAAGCAATGAATAAATACATATTTGGAAAATGGTATAAATCTTGTTCTGTAGGGTGCGATAGATAAATTGTCATCTAAATTATGCAAGAAGGAAAATAACACTGACATCCCATTTTAACAGATATATTTACCAAAATTATTATTATTAATTATTTTAACAGATATATTTACCAAAATATCTTGAAATACTAAAGAATGAATTTATTCAATAAAATTGCCATTGGCTTTAACCACATCCTCCAGACAACTTTGGAATTTACTGTAACTCTTCTAGATGGTCTTCTTGTTTAAGTTGGTGAATGCTACCATAATCCTTGCATTCAGTTCATCTTTGGTATTACACAGAGTTTTGTTGGTCTCTCATTCAACTCTGCCCCACACATAATAATCAAGAGGGTTGCAGTCTGAGGAGTTAGGTGGTCAAATGTAATGGGTGATGTGGTTGCAGAAATTGTCTGATAGCCATGACTGGGTTCTCCTGTTTGTGTGTCATGGTGCAGAGTCTTGTTGCCAGGCATAGGGTCTTCCAGCAGCCATCCTCTTGACACAAGGCAGCACTAACTCCTCAAGTCATTGATGTAGGCCTCTCTGTTGATTCTGAGACCATCACCCAAAAATTCAAGAATTGTTATCTTATCAGAACAATCAGACTGGGTTTTCTGAGTTGCTGTACCTTCATAATCACCACTAGACTCATACAAATCTTTCTGAATCCTATGAACTGTCCTCAGATTGACACCAAAACACTCTGAAATGTTTATACTGGAGCTTCCGGTGCAAATGCCAAGCAGTACAACAGTTCAAATTTCAGACAGAGTGAATTGCATTATGGTGTTCTTTTTCTCACAGATGGTGCCCAACTGACCCTACTATAGTGTGCAGTTGTTAAAATAACAAACAACAGGCATGCGTGAAATTAAAAACATAATATGGTGACAATTTACCCAACTCACCCCGTATTTATATAAAAGATATAATAGTATTGGTATTCTCAGTATCCTTCTACAGAAACACATTTCTGTTACTTCAAGTCCCTTCTTTATCTATGAGGAGATTGTTCAACATTCATTGCCATATAAGAGAACTAATATTAAATAACAGTTCAATACTCTTTTCTTTGTCTATAATAAAATTTTCCTATTTCTTAACACTTTGCTTATCTTTTGGAAGGTATCTTTCACTATCCCAATGCACCTTCGGATGTTGCATTTTCCCTCCTCTGTTAAAACACTTCCCAGTAATTTAAATTGTTGTACTTGTTTGATTATGGTATCTCCAATTTGTAATTTGAATGTTGTCTGTTCCTTTTGCTAACAACCATACATTCTCTCTTCTTGCAATTGATGTTTAGTCTTTTCTTCTTGCTTTCTTTCACTGTTTTCTATATAAGTTCTCGTATTTTCCTTTCTGTATCTGCTCTGTTTCATCTGCATATTGTATGCTGTTAAGCTTGTGTCCACCAATAATGAATCCTGGTAGGACTTCTAATTCTCTCAGCATTGCCTCATGTATAGGTTGAAAAAAATCTGGTGAGAAGACACAACCTTGTTTTACACAGCTTTCTATTTTTGTATATTTCATGATTTCATTTTCTCTCCATATGCAGGTGGTTTGCTGCCAGTATATGTTCTGGATTATTCTAATATTCTTCCTAAATATGTCAAGGTTACTTAGCAGTTCCAACAGTTCTTTGTGATGTACTTTATCAAATCTCATCCTACATAATAGACTAAAAAAGACAGATTAACCATAGCTTTCATAATACAAATAAATGAATGTATTATTATAGAGAAATTTCTAGATATTGAAAATCCAATGATAAAATGACATTTCTGATACTTTAAATAAAAAAAAAAAATAGGGATTATTTATTCAAACAGAAAAGTGAATTATAAAAAAGAAAAGTAGGATTTGCAAGATGAGTCATTCTTGTCCATTTTTATAAATCTAAATCTGCAAAACAAAAACATGTTTTTCTTGAGTGAAAAATACCATGAGAAAAATTGGTTGAAAAAGTGACTAATTTTTAAAGAATCTACAAATAATTTCAAGCATAAAAAAAATTATTTCATTTTAAGAAAAAATATAAAGTAATGTTGTTTTGAAAATGCCTCAATCAAAAAAAGACAACATACATGGTTGTTTGCAAGTACTGGGTGCGATGTATAAATTGTCGTCAAAATCAAACAAAAATGAAAATAACATCAAGATCTCATTTTAACAGATACATTAACTAAAATTACACAAAAATATCTTGAAATACTAAACAGTAAATTTATTTAATAAAATCCCTACTGGATTCAACCATGTCCTCCATACGACTTCAGAATCTCCTTAACTCTTGTGGATGCTCATGTCTAAATTGGTGAATGGTACCATAATTCTTGCATTCAGTTCATTTTTGGTATTACAAGGAATTTTGATGGTCCCTCACTCAACAGTGACCCACACATAATAATCAAGAGGGTTGATGTCTGCGGAGTTAGGTGGCCAAGATTTAAGAGGTGATGCGGTTGCAGAAATTGTCTGACAGCCATGACTGGGTTCTTCTGCTTGTGCAGCATGGTGCAGAGCCCTGTTGCCAAACATGTCTTCCAGCAGCCATCCTCTTGACTGAAGGCACATGATGTAGGCCTCTGGGTTGAGTCTGAGGCCCTCACCAACAAATTCCAGAGTTCTTTTCTCATCAGAATGATCAGAGTGAGTTTTCTGAGCTGCTCCACTTTTGTAATCACAATTAGACTCATCAACTCTTTCCAAATCTTCTGCACTGCCCTCAGATTGATGCCCCAAAACTCAGAAATGATTGTATTGGAGCTTCCGGTGCAAATGCCAAGCAGTACAGCATACCGTTTCCAAATTTCTGGCAGAGTGAATTGCGTCATGATGCTCTTTTTCTTATAGATGGTGCCCAACTATAGTGTGCAGTTGACAAAATTAAAAACAAAAAATGCACATGCATGAAATTAAAATATAAAATGGCGACGATTTATCCATCACTCAATGTAGAGCAACCCAAGATACACAATACAAATTGACAACTTCAAAATCAAACAACTACAGATATTTAACTATCTGGAAAGTATCATAAAAGACAATGAAAAATGTGACACAGAAAAGCCAATTGTAATAACAAAAGATGCCTTACTAAAGCTAAACAAAGTATTAAGAAACAGGAAAATTTCATTAAAAACAAAGAAAAGTGTGCTGAACTGCAATATCAATCCTCTTATATGGCAGTGAATACTGGACACTCTTTTCATAGATGAAAAGACTTGAAGCAACAGAGATGTTCTACAGAAGGATGCTGAAAATACTATGTATGGAACATGTGAACAACAAGGACATTTTAAGAGAAATGAAAACAAAACAGATGATTATACTTCAAATCAGAAAGAGGCAGATGAAAGGAAAGAGGGCTTAGAAATTTTGACACTCAAAGGACATAGTAAAAACAAGAGGAACAAAGGGAAACAGCAATTACTCTACCTAAAAGCTTGTGTAAACTTTTTTTTTAATCATATCACCCCATGCAAGGCAGTAGAGCCACTAAGGCACAAGAGGTTACTAGGTGTGAAATAATAAGAAAACACAAACATTATTAAGGAGGAAGAACAATAGAAGAGTGATCATCAAGTCAGTAAATAGTGATTGACATTGAATTTAAATTTTTGAAGATCAAAATTAACTGGAAAGTAAGAAGCTGGAAGAGAGACTGTTAGCTTAGAACATAGTTACAATTAACCAAATCAACAATAAATTGATGAGACCTTGCCACTAATCTAATACTGCACTTAAACTCAAAGTCTTGGTGCCATAGCAAAGAGCTCATCCAAACAATTACCATGAAAGTATTTATAGAAAAGGCAGAGGGAAGCTACATGACAGCAGTCAGAAAGTGACTGAACACAAGAACAATAAGGATTGATAATATTGCTGATTATTGTTTGTATTTTATCAAGAATCTCTAAATATATAGCAGGAACTCCAGAACATATGTGGCAGTAATATTCAATGCATGGATAAATGGTTGACTTATAAATTAGTAAGAAAGAGAAAAATTGTCTAACATGACATAGGGAACCAACTTTCTTAACAGCAGAGAATAGAAACTGGGAGGGATAGTACAGGGGCAAACAATGCTGAGACTTACAAAGGATAGGAAGTTGAGGAGAGTCATAACAACTTATGTCCTTAAAGGTCATGGCATATAAAAGGAGAAGACATTAAAAAAGCAACAAATAATAGGTAAGATAACATTACTGAAACAATCCATTACAAATTTCTAAGAACATTTATTATGTTTATATGATGTACTGACAGTCCAATCAAGAATACTATCCAAAAAATATTCTATTGTTTTGTCAGATTTGGTGGAAGTGGGTTGTGCCCAAGAACTTTTTAAAACTTCTTTATACATGAATGTTTTGTGTTTAATTATTTACTACCTGAATGCCTAGAATTTCCATAGGTGCCAATAACTAAGATTATCTGTCATCTCATGTTTCTGCTCTTCTCTCACCATTTGCCTGTATCTTCTCATTCTCTCCCTTATCCTTTTCAATCTTTGTTGTCCATTCATATTTTTGTCTAAATTTTATACAAACATGAACTAGAAAAAAAAAAAAAAAGAATTGGAATATACAAATATTTTCCACTGTATCCTCTCTTGTATATCTTGATATCCAGCCAGCAAAGCCTATGTCCTTTTCTCTTTCACTCTCTGTTTATATACTGTATATATTTGCGTATCATGTGACTTTTGAAAACCTAATTTTGAAGCTAATTTTAAGGGGTTCGCATCATACACAAGATATAAAATTAGCATATATACTGCTGTCCTTGGCTACAATGGCTACACCATTGACGAAACTATATATCCATTTACTGTAGTCAAAAAGTACAGGTGTATTTAAAATAAACATGATTTTGATAAAACTGATCTTTTACTTAACTGTATCCAATAATAATGCATGTAATATTCACATATTAGTATTGTATTATAAAATACAAACATAGTCAATATGCATCCTTTCCTCTGTTTATGTTTATAAGATGTTTAACCATTTCATGCTCGGTTGTTTATGGCTGTACACATTTACACAATAAGTATAGCATTACTAACAATACTTTTATCATTCTCTTTTACTTTTTTAACTTATTTAACTAGAAGATGGGATAAGAGATAGAAGTAAAAAGGTTAGTCTATTATAATTTGGTCTCTTAAAGGACGAACTCGCATGATACATGATAAAATCATTTTTATAAGTAATATTTGGGGGTTGCACAATATGCAAGATTGTGCACAACATGAATATATATGGTGTGTGTGTGTGTGTATGTATATATATATATATATATATATATATATATATTTTGGATTTATTTAAGGTTGCTTATATCGGTGTTTTATGGTAGTGGGAGGAAAAAATGTCATCAGAACACCACTCATATTATATGCCGACATACATGCACGCATGTTCACACATTGCAGCTCACACAAACATAAACATATATGAACAATGTGGGAGATCAATCCAACTAAATATGTTAGCGCTATAATTGATATTGAGCACTTTCCAATAAGTACCACACATATATAATATATATAATATACATATATATATGTATGTATTTGGGCAGCAATCCTTCTTTTATACAAGTTACATTAAAGATGACTAACAAAGTACTGTTATTATGCTTTTTATTCAATTTTTCTTGGGTTTGTATAAGTGTTTTCTTCTCTGGACATACATTGTGTAAAAACTGTCCAAATGTTCTATATATCTGAGTGCTTTTATTTATTTTATTAGCTATTATCTTTCAATAATATCAACTATGAACAGAGCCACAAGCTGCTGACCATGTTTAGAAAAGAAAAAAATTCACATCACTATAGATATACATATATAAAACTCTACATGTTCAGTTAAAAAGAAACAAAACATCCTTCATAATGGCTAATAGCCAAGGCATTCAGTTATATAAAGCATTTGGACAGTTTTTACACACTTTATATCCAGAAAATAAAAAACTTGTGGGAAGAAAATTGAATAAATGCTTAATCACAGTACCTTGTCAGTCATCTTTAATGAAATCAAGCTGATATGGGCTTTCAAGAAAATCTAAACAAGGGAGTGGACAATTCTGTCTAAAAATACAGCTTGGCCACAGAGAGTGTCACAACCTATCAAGGTTTTATTTTCCTTTTTAAAGAATGTCCACTCCCTTGTTCAGATCAAACAATGGTTTCTCCTATAATGCAGGTGCAGGTTTGCCAGAGAGCAGATTTTCTTAATTAAGTTTTCTTTTTGTGCACAGGCCAGTAGACATAATACACACTGAAGATCCTTGGGAAAGATATGAATCTATCTATTCCTCCCAGCTAAAATAGCAGGATAAAGTGTGTCCTATAACCTTAGGAGGCAACCAGTCTAGTAGAAGAAATACTTTCAATTCATACCAGGTAATTCTACCCTAAAGTGTGTATAGATGTGGGTTGGGACCACTTGTCAATCCAAATTCCCATTGAAACTCCCACTATAGATAGGCACATCCAAATGTGCTACACTTAGTCAGCTTTTGTTTGGATCCAACAACTTAGTTTGATGGGGCCAACTTAACTGACCAGGTGAATGCAGCAACAGGTATAGGAATCAATTCAGGTGATACTTGTAGGAAGAAAAAAGAAAATAGAAAGAAAGAAAGAAAAAGAAAGATAACAGAAAGAAAGAAAAAAGAAAGAAAAAGAATGAAAATAGAAAGAAAGAAAAAGAAAATAGCAAGAAAAAGAAAGAAATAGGGAAAAAAAGAAAGAAAATGGAAAGAAAGAGAAGGAAAATAAATAGAAAGAAAAAGAAGAAATAAAGAAAGAAAGGAAAAACAAAGTAAATAGAAAGAGAAATAAAGGAAATAAATAGAATGAAACTGTACTTTTAATATAAATAATATTTTGGGGTTTGATAAAACTTTAGATTTTTGTACCTTCTAAAATTATTTTTGTTTGTTTATAATCCGACTAAAAGCAATCAGCACGGAGTTACTAGAACCATAATAATCTAATAATTATCATAATAATCCAATGATATCTACTGATTATTACATGTGTATCATGAATAATTATGAAAATATATAGAAATTAAAGTCTAATAAAACAAACAAATTTTATACTCTTAAATTATAACAGGTACGCACATATTTTACAAGTTGACCAACTTAATCTTATTTTTATTAAATATTGTTAATGAAACACAATATTCCAACTAAGAAGAAACCAACTTCAATTAGAATTTACTCAGCTTATAATTTACATAAATAGATGAAATTTATCACTCATTTAAAACATATATCAAATTAACATGTTGCAAAGATTCTGATATCTATAATAATTATTTAAAACTTAATAACTTTCAACTAATACTGAGACAGATGCCTTTGAGTTCAGAAAGTAAGTGCAACCAGGAGAGGCTTATTAATCCTAGCTGGTAATCTTATCTTCTAATATTTTGCCATTTGGTTGTATGTTCTACCAGCCATCATGCACACTCTCATTCATCATTTATATTTGGTGGGTACATTTAGATAATTCAATGGTTAAAGTGTTGGACAGAAGCCCACAAGCTTCACTTTATAGTCAACCTTTGTACTGATTATTACATGTGCAACTTGAATAATTATGAAAATATATATAAATTAAAATTTAATAAAAGAAATAAATTCTATACACTTAAATTATAATAGACATGTCATAGAAACATATTTTACAAATTGATCAACTTTGAAGATAATAAATTTATTAAACATTATTAAACACAATATTCCAAATTAAAAGAATTAAAAGAGACTAAGTAAATAGAAAGAAAGAAAAATAGAGAAAGTAAGTAGAAAAAAAGAAAGTAAATAGAAGAAAGAAAAAGAAAAAGTAAAAAAGAAGAAAATAAATAGAAAGAAAGAAAAGAAAGTAAACAGAAAGAAAGATAGAAAGACAAATGGAAACAAAAAGCAAAAAAAGGATGCTTTTAACTTTTAATATAAATAGCATTTTTTGGTTTGATAAAGATTTAGATTTTTGTATCTTCTAAATTTTTAAAATATTATTTTTGCTTATTTATAATCTGACTACA
This sequence comes from Acanthosepion pharaonis, assembly GCA_903632075.3. Taxonomy (NCBI): domain Eukaryota; kingdom Metazoa; phylum Mollusca; class Cephalopoda; order Sepiida; family Sepiidae; genus Acanthosepion; species Acanthosepion pharaonis. Next base: position 1,190,832 of record CAHIKZ030003239.1, on the reverse strand, counting down.
AGCAACAGCATGGAATTACTAAAACCATAATAATCTAATGATATCTACTGATTATTACATGTGATTCTTGAATAATTATGAAAATATATAGAAATTAAAATCTGATAAAACAAATTTTATACTCTTAAATTGTAACAGATCCATAATTAAAACATATTTTATAAATTGACTATCTTCAAAGAAAAACTTGTTTTCCTTAAATATTAAACACCATATTTCAAATTAAAATTAATACTTTAAAGAAAAATCTAGTCAGCTTATAATTTACATAAATAGATAAATTTACATATCATTGAAAATTTATATCAAATTATCATGTTGCAAAGTTTCATCTTTCTTATATATATATAATAATTATTAAGAATTTAATACTTTTTAGCCAACACTTAGAAATGAAAATTATTTTTACACACCAAGGCAGGTGTTTATAACTATGTCTATGCAAAAGATATATCAAAGATAGATGTTAAAGGAAGGAAGAAGAAAAAAAAAGAGAGGAATTCATTTCCTACCTTTGAAGAGGTTAATACAGTATTATTCATATAAATCAACTCAGGGATTTTTAGGGATTATCTTTTGTTTTTTAATCATTTCACCCCAAGAAAGGTAAGGGTGTTACTGTGAGTGAAAGGAAATAAGAAAACATTAGTGCGAAGAAAAGACAAAAGAAAACACTGATTGATATTAATGTGGTATTTACATTTTTGAAGATCGTCATTGACAGGAAAGCAAGAAACCTGAAGAGAATTCCACAGGCAAGAAGTGCAGGAGAAGAAACTATTAGAATAGAACCTATAGTTACATCTATAGCTGATTCAACAGTAAAATGCAG
>CAHIKZ030003239.1:1140000-1185000 GCA_903632075.3 Acanthosepion pharaonis | reverse complement strand
ATTCTGATGCTTAAAATTTCTCAAGAGAATCAAGTCATTCTTCAGATAATACTGAAATCTCACAATGACAGAAAATTGATTATTTCTGTTCAACTATATTTTGTTCTGTTATTTGATAACTATGTAGAATCCCCAAAACAGTGCTGCTCAATTTGCAATATGGGGCACATGAACACAGATTAAATTTCCTTATGCATTAAACTTTCTCATGAATTTCTATCATTCTCTTTGATTTAATCCTAAAGGGTGTGGTGTGGTACGAAAAACAACAAAAAGCACAACATACACCCACATATAATTGAGTTGTGAAAAACAAGAATTAATGAAAAACAAATTAAAACTTATTTATATAGCTACTCTGTATGTACATTTACTATGCGAGTGATCCAGGTTCATTTCCCGGTCAACATAGCTGGAGGTAAATCATAGCCTATGGGTTAAATAACTAAGTAGACTGGGGTCTCTAGCTTTATCTGGAACTAGTCAAAGAGAAGGAAAATTCCAAATCATGGAGAAGGCAACAAGAAACCACTTCACTGTTTTTCCCTTAAACACATGACAATTCACAGGTAATAAAGAAAATCAGCCTATGAAGAGTCATGAACACCTATGTCCTCTATAGTTTTCTTACATCAAACATTATTTTTAGTGGGTACCTGTATTTGAGTAGACACACTGTTTTATTTTAAACAGTATTTATTTCATCTATTGGCATGCACACTTATTAAAGGAAATGTGTCCACTGACTGGATTTGAACTTGTGTTCACCTTTGCAATAGAAACCAGATTTTGATCTATCATGATTTGACCATTCAGCTATTAATATTCTTGATAAGATCCAAAGAAGAATCTGCAATGTTACTGGTACTGACCTGGAATCTCAACTTCAGTCATTTTCCATCACTGTAACATAGCTTCACTGCAACTTTTCTATAAATACTTTCATGGTAATTGTTTTGATGAACTTTCCCCTATAGTAACTAGATCTTATGAATTTAAGTGCAGTACTAGATTGGCGAGAAGGTCTCATCATTTTACAGTTGAAATGGCTAGATGTTCTAAGCTAACAGTTTCTTCTATTGCACTGCTTACTCGTGGAACTCTCATCTGGCTTCCCAGTAAACTTTGATCTTTAAAAATTTAAATGCAATGTCAATAGTTATCTTTTGTCTTCTAAATTCTTGTTCTTTTATTGTCCTTCCTCCTTAATAGTATTTTTTCTAATATTTTCTAACACTTAGTAACCCCTTGTATTCTAATGGCTTTGAAGTGAAATGATTAAAAATAAATACTAGTTTACCTATGCCTTCAAAAATGAGGCATATTTTATTAAGTATGAGGTAAAGTCAAAAATTATCTACACTTTTGATTTAATCTTGTACTTAGTATTATTAGAAGGATTTTACATGTGAGTTTTTAAATATACTTATTTCGGATTATTATATTTTATCCTTTTATACATCTATATATTGATATCCATTTAAAAAAATATTTTTCAGATTTCAGATATGATCGATTACTTGCATTATTTGCTCAAAGAGTCTACAATTTTCATAAAGATAATGCTTCCTGGTGTCATCAGTGCAAGGTTAGTTATCTCCCTTGCATTAAATTTACTGACATTAAAAACAAAAAAATATAGGAATACACTTGGTAGATTATATAGTAAAATTTTGACTAATACTTCTTTTATTTGATTTTATTGATTTTTTTTATTTTTAATCACATATCTGAAATTGTTATTCTGTAGCTACCCATAAGCAATGCCTATCAGAAAAAAAGAATAATTCAAAAGTAATACTCAAACTCGTATCTCTTCCTCTCGCATCAGTCAGTTATGTGCCATGTGTGATACACACTCAGGTGATCATGCATCTTTTGATACATGACTGACAAGGCAGAATTTTTCTCACAGTAGGTTGCCATTACTTTCTGAAGTAGACCAGTTGCTATCCAAGGCTATAGAACCTGGTCTGTCTTGCTATTTACCCACAGCTGGGAGGGAGAAGAAGAGGATTCATACCTTTCTCAAGGGTATTAGCACATAAGTGAATATAATGGATTCAAATGGAATTTGAACTCAGCTCTCCGATTCCTCAATCGGAGCCACTATCTACCATGTCTCAGCTGCCTTACCAATTAGGCCAGGGAGATCTTCTGACTGTAGACATTCAAATATAACCATACAGCTATCTTTTATTTCTTCCAAATGAGGGAAGAAAACATGGCAAATCTGACACTGACAAGACATATTGAAGGCAAGACGTGCAGAGGTAAACAGCAAGTAACCTACCTAACAATCTTGTATAAATGAATGGCAGAACAGTGAATGAGAGGAATAGTAAAATGACAAATTGCTAAGAGATACAAAGCATAGGAAGTCATGGAGACCCATATTCTGAAAAGATATGGTACATAAAATAAGAATATGTTGAGGTATTGCTGTCTTTGTTTACATACAATAGTATCATTAGTAGTGGTATTTTTTAATTGTCTTAGAAAAAGCATTGTCAGTTATTATTAATTTTTCAAATAGTGACTTAAAAAAAGTATAGATGTTACAAGTTTTAGATATTTTCATTCTGAAACTACACTATGCAATCTTTGCATATATTTCTAATTTTGTGTAAGAAAAAAGATACAGTTCTTACCTGTGGTTGAAACTTAATGGAGCAAATCAAATTCTCTCAGCTGTTTTACAAAAAATTAATTTATAATATTATAATATTTTCATGTCCTTAGGTAAACAAAAAAAAATCAACTGCAGTGTTTTCTACTGAAGGCCTACAACTAATGACTAAAAAAGCCCAGGAGAGGCCTAAAAAGGAAAACTCTAAAGAGGTTACTCTTACATATCATGCTTCCTTCTCCTCTTCTCTTTTATCTGTTTCTGCACTTCTTTTTAATCTTTTTTAGCATGTAGGTAGAATAGACTAAAAGAGGGGAGGATTTAGTGTGTGAATATATTTGTAGGTGGATGTATGTGTGTGTCCTCAGATAGTAATACATTCATCAGAAGCTGCTGATAATGGCCCAGCAGATAAGCAGATTTGACCAACCCTCTTCCCTAAATATTGAGGTCAGAGAAGGATAACATTTCTTCTCCTTCTCAGCCATGTCTTAGTAAGTCTGAGACAAGGTCTTTACATTCCAATAGTCCTACTTAAGAGTAAAAAAGGCAAAGAACGTAAACTTCACCTATAACCTTCTCTGCTCCCATACTGGGGGAGAAAAGTGCAAATATATCAAACAATGTCTCTTTAAAATAAAAGAAACTGCTTGAGATTATTATAGGTTCTAACTGACATGTTTTATATATATATATATATATAAAATAAAGAACAAATAGAAAATGAAAGTTCAATCTAACAACATGCTTCCTTTTTATTAAAGATTCCTCAGAGATTTTTTTTCTCTTAATCTCTGAGCAAGATTTTGTCAAAATGAAACATGTTAGCTTGATATATTTTTCCCATTTTTACTTTATTTTATCATCCTGTCAAATTCTGATACATATTTAATCTCCATTTGATCTTGAACTCATATATATATATATATATATATATATATATATATATATATGAAGCTTGTGTTGTATTGTAATGCTCAGGGTTCAATTCTTGGTAGTGGATGAACACTGCTGATGAGTCCCAAAAATAGAATGAAATAGCCATCCAGTGCTTTTCCGCATTCTGTTGAGGTTTCTAGGTCTAGACATGATGAATTATTATATATATATATTACATTACATTACTCACACACACACACACATACATACATACATATATATATATATATATATATTTGAATAAAAGACAGACCACGTTAAGATTCCATGTAATAAGCTATTTCACCCTAACCCCTTTAACAGGGTTCTGGATCATCAGACTTTACTTCCAAAAGCTGAAATGAAAAATGAAAAGAAATTCACACGTTTTTACGGACCTCATCAAGTATACGCAAAAGTTAACGAAGTGAGGAAGTGAGGTGGGAGAGAGATATGAGTGTGTCATGTATCATTTTAGTTTCCTATTTTAACCCCAGTGTGTCGGCTGGATGTTGCTCAAATTTAATGCGTCTCGTCTCTAGATAAAAAGGTGGCTAAGGGTGAACGATAAGAACTACATTAAAGGAAGACATTACAACCCCAATAAATTACACAACAGGTTTCATTCAAATTCTTAGATATATATATATATATATATATATATATATATATATATTGAACAATAAAAAAATATTAAAAATTAAAATCTTCAGACACACTGGGTTGTAGATTAATATTCTCTCATTTTTTTTATTACTATTTCATTTAGATTTCTCGACTAGTTTCGACCAAAACGGCCATCATCTGGAGAAGAAATATTTTTGCTTGCTGGTAGCAGTAAACTACAGAAATATAATATATATATATATATATATATATATATATATATATATATATATATATATATATTATTCAAACAAAACTAATGCAAAAATTATGATTTAAATGGCAGACATCCATCTCGCAAACAATTCAAATAATTTTTAAAAACCTCCAGATCCGTTATGAATGAATTGATCCTGTTTATATAAATTTCTGCCGTATCAATTCATTCATAACGGATCTGGAGGTTTTGTGTACTATTTGAATTGTTTATGAATGGATGTCTCTATTTAAATCATTAACCTTTGTATTAGGTTTTGTTTGAATAATTCATGTATTTGTAAATTGATTGCACGTTTATTGTAATATATATATATATATATATATATATATATATATATATAATTTTACATGTTTGTCTTCATTGTTTCTATGATTTGGTTTAAAATATACACACATTTACTGCTGTCTGGTCATACCTATAATATACTGAGAACTTACTGTATTCTCAGTTAAGATACATAATAACAAAACCTTTAATAAAGGCTTTCTCGTTTTTCTTTATAATAATAATAATGATGATGTTTAAACAAAGGACAAATAATAGAATATGTCTATATTTCTGAGATGTGCTATTATAACTATTTACACTATTTACATTGTTTGGACTGTTGTCCTCATCTTTGTTGTTATATTCATGATGTTTTGGCTGTTATACGCTTCGGCCTTCTTCAAGTGATTGGAATTTTGAATCGAACATTGCAGTTGTACAACTCCCTTCTGTTTACTTACTTCCCTGAAAGCTACAATCTTCAAAAATTTAAATGCAACATCACTTGCCATCTTCTGTCTTCTTGAATCCTGTTCAACTTTTGTCCTTTCCTCAATCCTCCCTATTCTCAGTCTTTTTTTTTCACTTGCACTCCCTGTAACCCCCTACATACTAGTGGCATTAACACCTTGCTTGGCATGAAATTATTAAAAAAAAAAATTAAATTTTTGAAGATCAAAGTTGACTGGAAAGCAAGAGGCAAGAAGAGAGTTCCACATGTCAGAAGTATGAGAAAATAAACTGTTAGCATCGAACTTATGGTTACATGTAGCCATATCAACTGTAAAATGATGAATCATATCTGCCAATCTAATACTGTGATTGAATTTGTAAATTTGGTACCTTGACTTGAATTTAAGCGCAGTACTAGATTAGCAGCTAGGTCTCCTCATTTTACAGTTGAAATCACTATATGTAACCATAAGTTCTCTAACAATTTATTCTCTCACACTTCTCACTTATGGAACTCTCTTCTGGCCTCTTGCTTCCCTGTCATCTTTGACCTTCAAAAATTTAAATGCAATATCAATCATCATCTTCTGTTTCCTTAATTCCTGTTCTTTTATTGACCTTTCTCCTTAATAATTTTATTTTGTCAAATTCTTTTGCACTCAGTAACCTCTTGTGTTTTAGTGACTTCATCATCTTGCTTGGGGTGAAATGATTAAAAAAAAAATTTTAAAAAAAGAGACTTGGGGAACAGTTTTTTAGCCAGTCGGTTGGAAAGGTAACAAATCATCCTGTGCTATTTTTGTTTAAATTTAATAAGCACTTGACTGTTTATAGAAATCATTTTTTCACAGTCTGTTATTGTTATTTTTATTATTGAATATTATTTCTTTCATCTTATTTCTTTATATTTTTCTTTATCATTGATTTTAATTGAAACTCTCAGACTATCATTCTCCAGTGATTAATAAGCAAAATAAGCCTCTGGCTTAATTCAATTATATGATAAAATAGATCTTTTAGTCTATTCAGCAATAAGATTTTTTTTCTCTTTACTCAGAAAACTCCAGCAATCATTTAGCAGCATCAGTATTTTTCACTCTGTTTTTGAAACTGATATTTTTTATATTGTTCATTTAAATACCATTTTTTGTGTCCTAAGAACTTAACTCAACTTTTAGCATATGTAAAAGGATGAATGTTATCTAAACTTTTGAGAAGAATTATACTTATTATACAGTGATATACTTGTATAAATCAGTGCATAATTAAGATAAATTAATTCAAGTAAACTGGCATATTATAAATTAGGGTACTTTAAAAAAAAATGCCTATAAGTCACATGCTCTAGTCAAGGCTGACAAAGAATGTAACAGCATTTTTTGATAATGTTAATGTTGCATGGGTGATACAATAGTTATCAAGGAGTGTTTTTTTCCAAATGTTCACTCACTCTTTTCTATCAATGATTTTGGTATGCCAGAGACAAAATAGCCTTTTGTCAAAAACTTTGGCAGTTGTACAGAGTACAGGGAAGAATAGGTTAAGTCAGATTGTTTTCTGATGGATCAATTCTTGTTGGGTTATTTAAGGTCAAATACAATGACAAAAATCACAATGAATTAATAGATGAGAAAACAAAGATCTAGTATATACTGGAGTACAAAAAGGTAAACATAGCTTCAATCTACATGTGAGTTGAAAAAGGTAAACACAGGTTTGGTCTACGTGAGAGTCCCAAAAAGTAGACATATGTCTGGTTTACAGAATTTGAAAAGGTAGACATAGGTCCATTTTATATGATAGTTCAAACAGGTACATATAGGTCCATTTTACATGACAGTCCAAACAGGTAGACATAGGTCCATTTTACATGACAGTTCAAACAGGTAGACATAGGTTCATTTTACATGACAGTCCAAACAGGTAGACATAGGTCCATTTTACATGACAGTCCAAACAGGTAGACATAGGTCCATTTTACATGACAGTCCAAACAGGTAGACATAGGTCCATTTTACATGAGAGATGAAAAAAAGTAAACATTGGTCGATTTTACATGAAAGTCAAAAAAGGTAGACACAGATCAGGTTTACACTAGTGTCTGCAAGTATCCATTTGGGAGGTAACCCATCTTTCTTTTAGAGGGTCTTTTACCCCTCCAAACAGAAATGCAGTTGGTGTATTTTAAGTCAAGAATGTAGGTTATATTATTATCCTTTGTACTAACTGAATATAATCAGCGTCAGATAAAATTCCAACTTGTTGATTCTGTTTTCCACGTTGATAACCTTTATGCTATCTTGTATGTCTCTGTTTGTAAGTAATCAATAATCAATTAACAAAAATTCAATAATTACCAGAAAGAATATATTTTAAGTACATTTTACTACAGTTTGAAATCAGAACTTTAGCTTTACTCAAGTGTCAAAAATAATAAGATGAGTTTTTGAACAATTAATGCTTTTTTAAATCCACCATTATTTCTTATAAATGATAAATTTAGTGGGTACATGTGTTTTAGTAGAGATACTTGCTGAAGAATAAAGATCAACCAAGATGTACAACATGCCAAATTGCACTCACGAGGAAACCTATTTTAACTGAATGTACTCACTTAGACTCTATAAGACATAAATGCTACAAGGAAACCAACATGAGAAAACTACTGGAAAATACTGAAACTGTCAACACAATGTCATACCTTGAAGAAATAGAGTTATGCTAAAACATGTAATACCTAGAATAGATCATCTACAAACTATATTATCTATAAAACATGCATTTACCTTGATAGTATAAAATTATGTACAAATATCCATAGTTGAAGTTATAAAATTGTGTACAAAATATTTAGATTTCGACATTAAATAGCCAATAGGGGTTGATGAGTTGCTAAACAAAAACAACCAACCAATCAAAATGTTTTAGTAGGTACCATGTGTCTTTTCTATAAATACTTTCATGGTAACTGATCAGATGAACTCTATAGTAACTAGCCTTTAGAATTTAAGTGCAGTACTAGATTGGTAGCAAGGTGTCATCAACTCACATTTAAATTGGTGAGATGTAACTGTAAGTTCTATGCTGAGTTTCTTTTCTTGCACTTCTTGCTTGTGGAACTCTCTTTTGTCTCCATGCTTTCCAGGCCACTTTGATCTTCAAAAAATCTTTTTTAATCATTTTACCCCAAGCAAGGCAATAAAGCCACTAAAATACAATTGAGTGTGAAAGATTATGAGAAAAAGAAAAACATTAAGGAAAGAGAACAATAAAAGAAGAGGTATGAAGAAGAGAGAAGATAACAACTGACATTACATTGAATTTTTAAAGATCAAAGTTTGACTGGAAATCAAAAGGTTGGATAATAGTTCCACAGTTGAGAAGTGCAAGAGAAGAAACTTGACATAAAACTTACAGTTAAATCTAGCCATTTCAACTATAAAATAATAAAACCAAACTGCCAATCTAGTACTGCACTTAAATTCATAAAGTTGAAGTACCAAAGAGGGAAGCACATCAGAACAATTAACATGAAAATATTTATATAAAAAAAGCACAGGGAGGCTACATTATTACAGTGGGAAAGTGACTGAAGCTGAGATGTCAGGTCAGGACTGATAAGATTACAAATTCTTCTTTGTATTTTATCAAAAATCTCTGGATACATAGCAGAAGCACCAGATCCAATATGGCAGCAATGTTAAATAAATGGAGAAGTGGTAGACTTAGAAAAATGTAACATAGATTCCAATGAAAAAACTATAGTAAATATTACTGACAGCTTTTGTCATTTCAATCCATTTAAAAAAAATTAGTAATATTTATATCTTTAACTAAACAAATATTTCATCACTCTTTCAGAATCATAATTCAGGTGTTTTTTTTATCCTTAACAGTGTTTAATAATAACAAAACTTAAAAAATTATAGAATAAAATATGAAAGTGAGAGAGATGAAAACATCGAAAAAAATAAAAATTAAACTTACATAACTCAAATATTCTTTCATTTCATGGGTATCTGTGTGGTTTCCAGAGGTACGGCCTCTCCAAAAACAGTCTTGGCAGAGTTGATAATTGTAACAACGTTGGCATTTATATCGAAATCCCATGAAAGACTCTCGATGACAACCTTCACACTGAACAGGATGCACAGCTGAGAAAAAGGAAAAAGATACCATGAGAAAAAGAAATTAACTTTATTTCAACATAATTATATATGTATATATTTATTAAATTGTATATGTGTGTGTATATACATATATAGTTATTAAATTATGTATGATAATATATATCTTATTAAATTATGTGTATATATATATATATATATATATATATATATATATTCATCCTCCCTTTGAATTACCCATTCGGTTTACCAAGTTCTTCATAACTATATATATATATATATATATATATATATATATATATATATATATATATAGTTAAAATTGTATATATATATATATATATATATATATATATATATAATTAAATTGTATATATATATATAGTTATTAAATTGTATATATATATATATATATATATATATATAGTTATTAAATTGTGTATATATATATATATATATATATATAGTTATTAAATTATATATATATATATATATATATATATATAGTTATTAAATTGTGTATATATATATATATATATATATAGTTATTAAATTATATATATATATATAGTTATTAAATTGTGTATATATATAGTTATTAAATTGTATATATATATATATAGTTATTAAATTTTGTGTGTGTGTGTATATATATATATATATAATTATTTATTTAAAAATATGATTCCAAATCGCTATTTAAATAAATAATATATTTATGCTCTACTTTTGTATCGAGCACTATTTTTAAAAAAATAACAAAATACTAAGGAACTTTGGACTATTCACCTAACCAGTTCTTCCTATTTTCTATATATTTTCACATATATATATATATATATATATATATATATATATATATATATATATATAATATTTAATTAATATTAAATATATTTTCTATTCACCATTTATAAACTTTAATTTAAACGTATTTTTAACCTATATTATAGTTGTTATTAATAATATTATTAATTTTTATACTTTTTTAAAATTTTAAAACATTTAATAATCTTTAATATATTGTCCTATATTAATTGCAATTGTATTAATCAGGATTAATAATCTGTCAATATTTCTGAGATGAGGTATTATGTATATTATTTACATTATTCAGACTATTGTCCTCATCTTTGTCGCCATATTTATTACAACATTTCAGCCATTGTACGCTCGACATTCCAACCACCTGAAGAAGGCCGGGGCGTACAACAACCAAAGCTTTGTAATAAATATAGTTATAATATAGTCCGAATAATGTAAATAAAGGATTAATAATATTATTAATATCTTATTTTATTTCTACTTTGCTGTTAATCTTTAATACTTTATGTATTAACTATAAATTATATTGATGGGTTTTTCAAGTGTCACCGTGATATGACTACAAATGATAACTCACTCTTCCTTCTTCCTCCCTTCCTCCTCACTTGCTTGTCTTCTTTCTTTCTTCTTTTCTCTTCTTGTCTAAAAATCATTTAAGAGGTCAAATTGTCTGGCCTCTTAACTGAGTACACTTGAACCTACGTAAATTATTAAAGATGGTTTAAAAACAAACTGATCCCTACTTTCCATTTCCAAGACAGAACATTCTGTAGACCTCCCCCCTCCCACCACCTCTGTCACCTTATATCAATCTAAAACTATCACTCAAAAACTTGTATTAAAAATAAAAGAAACCAAATTACTTTGTAACTAGAGATGTAACCTGATGAACCAGGAAAAATATATTTTCTGGGAAAATAAATTATAGTCATGGAACCTTAAGGTTGTCTCTTTCTTAATTATTTAATATATATATATATATATATATATATATAGAGAGAGAGAGAGAGAGAGATTTGTGTATATATAATTATATATATATATATATTTAAATCCATGAAAAAAATTATCATTTCAAGTCACTCACAATGATGTCATCAAGTGTGTTTTAATTTTATTTTTTAATACACATTTCAATATAAAATCCCCTATGGAGAAAGATACTTTATTTAATGGTTTTAAATGAAATTTGTTCCAGCAGAAATGTGAATGCCAGAATTAGTCAAAAACAGCCAGATAAACCTACAAAAATCCTTGAAAACAAACGTAACAACAGTCAAATGTACTTGGGTGAAAATAAGATTAATGTAAGTAAATATGAACTTTGGTAAATTTAACAATTAAATAATACTAATTTGGAAATTTGGATAGACAGAACTTGTCAATATTATTCAACAAAACATTTTATATAATTTTTAAATGGATATTGTAATCCAGTATTATATCTTATTACTATAAATGTTATTTTTAGTAGGTACAGGTGTTTCAGTTGATATCCCTGCTATTTTAAACAGAGAAATTATTGTCACCTGTTCTAGAGATTAGGAAGTTCTTATCAAAGAAATTTGTACCTCCAGACAGGAATTGATTTTTTTTTCCATCAAGAAAACCACTTCTTTAGCGAAAGTGTGCCTTACCAATTACGCTACATTGCCTAATTTGTAAAGCACATGTCCTTAAAAATTTCCTGTCTGGAGGTATATTTTTCTCTAGTAAAACATCTCAATGTCAAGGCTTGTTGACATTTCACTTTTTGAAATAACAGGGATGTCTTCTTCAAAGGTGAACATAGATTTGAATCCTACTAAAGAACACATTTTTTTACTTTAATAAGATTCTTCAAATGTTCAGGCCAGTAGATAAAAAATAAATATACTGTTTAAAAAATAAATAGAACATCTACTTAAATATATCCACTAAAAATAATGTTTATATATATATATATATATATATATATATATATATATATAGATATATATATAAATAGATATATATATATATATATATATATATATATATATATATAGATATATATAAATATATATATATATATATATATATATATATATATATATATATATATATATATATATAGAGAGAGAGATAGATATAATATATATATAAATATATATATATATATATATATATATATAGAGAGAGAGAGAGAGAGAGATATAGATATATATATAATATATATATATATATATATATATATATAGAGAGAGAGAGATATATATAGATATATATATAAATAGATATATATATATATATATATAGATAGATAGATAGATAGATAGATAGATATATGCATCTGATAATAACTCATTTATCTGCATCTCACTCATTTAAACCATTATTTAACTTCTCTCTTTAAAATTTTATTCCCTACCCTCACCTTAAGGCTTTCCTGTTCTTCTTTCTTCTGTTACCTCTCTCTCTAGAGCTTTAATACATTTCCCTCTCATGCTTGTTTCCCACTCCTACACATACACTCTCACTAAAATTTTGTTTTTTATACACAGAGTTATATTTTCCGATTCTTTTTGAATTTGTAGGTCTGATGAATTGGATCATGATTACAATTCCAATGTAATAAATTATAACCATGGAATATTAATGCTTGAGCCTTATATATATATATATATATATATATATATATTGTTACGAGTATGCATTTCTATAAGAAGGGATTCCACTGAGTTCTACTTATTACAAAAAAAGTTTTCATTCATGAAGTAGTTGTAAAACAGAGAAATTAGAAATAGAATGTTTGGAAGATTCTAGATCATTCTAGTATATTCGAGAAAAATCTAGAGGATTCGAGAAACATCTAGAAATATGCAAATTAGGTGTTAGCCCCTATAAAAATGGGATTTTGGAAAAAGGGTTGTCAGTTGATGAATAGGAATTTCTGCTGTTATCAACTCCGGCTTTTGATTCAAGGATATAATCCAGCCGAAAGAATCTCTATAAAAAGTTGCCGACCAACCAAAACCCAAAAGAGAATTTCATGAAACAAATTTGGTAAATAAAATTTTGACTAATTTTCATTGACCAAACAAAAAATTAATATTTATTTACACACCTTTGTGGATTTTCAATTATAGCACTTAGATTATTTCGTGAGCCCTAAAGTGATAAAGATATTTGACTCCCTTTCCTTCTCCCTCATAGCGCTTCGCCAGTAAGTCTGTGTTTTCTGTTTTGTAGGCCACAATTGTTTATCTTGTATGTTTTGCTTTAGTAAATTAAATATTTGTTTGTGATTTAGCTCTGTGTTGTGGCAAATCATTTTTTTCCTTTGTTACAATTATCAACACGTAACAATATATATATATATATATATATATATATATATATATATATATATATATATTATGTATGTATGCATATATGTATGTATATATAGGGTGTCCACCAACAATTGACATCATTTAGTAGTTTAATAGCTAATTCTCACTCAAATGATCTCAAATATTAACAAAATGTGTAAAAACTAAGTTGACTGTGCAGACTTATCTCAATGCGAATCTACTAGGAAGATAAATCGGGTGGGCCAGTGATAATGACAATGTGCTGTTGAAATGAACACCATGTTCACCTCAAATGACAACTTGTGATTTTTTTCTATGAGGCTATGTGAAAGGACAGGTTTGTATCCCTACTCTTCGTACAAGCCTAGAGAAACTTAAGCAGAGAATCACTGAGATGCTGGAGAATGTTACACAAGACATGCTACAGCATGTTTGACAGGAATTGGTCTACAGACTTGATCTGTATTGTGCTACAGGTGGTGTACATATTGAACATTTGTGAAGTTTTGTGAAATTGGTTATAAAATCTACATCCCTTTGAATATCTTGTTTGAATTTTGATAAATAAATCTTTTATTGTTCAACATGAAGCCTATTTAATTTTGTTTGACTGAGACATGTAGTTATTCAGATATTTGCATTTTAAATTATATCATTTTTGCGGAGACGCTATATATATATATATATATATATATATATATATATAGAGAGAGAGAGAGAGAGATATGAAAAAGGTAAGAAAGCTTTTATTTTTATGGATTGACATTTGTTAAAAGGATATGTAGGATGGAGTAACTGTTAATAACATGAAAAATGCAATTAGCAAGCCAAGTTTAAATTACATCTGAGGTAGTTTGTGTTCACTTCACGTTAATGCTCTTGGAAGCACCAACATTCTATTTTATTTCTGCTTGGGAATACCAGGTGCTGTAAGCTTGGATGTGCAGGTGGTGTAATGGATAATGGCTCAGAATTGTTAACCGGCAAGTCGAGTTCCAATTCTTGTTGGGATTTATGATACTCACTTATGCTCCAATTCCTTTGGGAAAGGTATGAATCTACTACTTCTCTCATCAACTAAGGGTTAATTAGTACAACTTGTATCATTAAATCATTATCTTCAAAAAAAAAAAAAAAAAAAATGTAGCTTTTAACAAATTTTGTCTTTTTACTATCCTACTCTCAGGTATGCCATCTATTTATATAAACTCATTAGGGACATTATTCAGTCTCTTCCAGTTTATGGATATTAAAAAAAAGGATGTTGTGGAGAGCCATGATTATCTTAAAAGGAACATGCTACCTTAGGAGGAATGGGGAATTTTGTAAAAATAAACAAAATTTTATTTAAATATTGTTTTAAAAAAAAGAAACTTTCATTTGTTATTTTTCTTATGAATCACCAGAAGTGATTAAGAATGGAATGCTTAGAGTAATGTTTTTCAAACTGTGGGTCCCAACCCTTCAGTGGGTCACAAGATAGATAAAATGGGTCACAACAAAAAAAGAAAGAAAAAAATACGCAAGTGAGCACAAAGCGCAGAATATAAAAAACTCTAAATGTTGCACGTCACTTGCTAGTTTTTCAGCAAGGTAAGCTCATATTTTATTTTTTAAACACACACACATATATATATATATATATATATATATATATAGAGAGAGAGAGATAGTCTGTTCTCATTGAATTTATGTATCTTGTCAAACTTGTTGCAGACTGAGTGATATCAGTTCTCTCTAATAAAGAGACCTCAAGCCAAAACTTAGCTGCAAAGTGTGCAGTGCATTCATCTTCATGCCCAGTGAAAGCCATTAAGATTGTTGAGTAATTTAGTTGCATCTGAAGTCAGGGTTAAAAGTTTTCCAACTCAATGTCAAAGTCAAGTACTGGTACATTATTTTTGTGGTAGATGTGTTCTGCTCATTTGAAGTCTCGGAATTTTGGGCAAGTTGGCTGTTGTTTCAGTAAAATTTAAGAACAGGCTGTTTTTCTTTTAAATAATAATTTTATAGTCATACAAATAGATAATACAAATAGATAAATGCAATTCCAATATGTGTGGATCATAAGAAATATACATATAAATTGTCAATGCTAAATAAATGAACCTAGTGAACAGAGTCTGTCTTTGATTTATTACACATAAGTATAATGGGTCGCAGTGCAAAATGTGGTTCTTGCTGTACGTAGCAGTAAAAAAAAAAATATTTGAAAATCACTGACCTAGAGAATAACAAACACCTTTCTCTTTCTAGCAGACTCAGAATGCAAAAAGGATACATTTACAGATTTACTTACTTAAATTTAATACAAATGGTCTGTCATTTCAATGATGGTCATCTCTTTGGATACCATAACTGCCACTATTAGAGTTTTTATAAATAGAAATTTTATTCTTGACATGAAGAAAGATAGATATATATATATATATATATATAGTCAAACCTAGTGAGCCAGATAAACCTATCCAGGAACCTAACGATCTATTAAACTCTAAAACCGAGATTCTTAACAAATGTAGGCATAGAAAATCTTAGTTATTGAATTAGGTCTAATCTCCCCAATTGTATTGTCATTCCACCTTTATTGTTCGTGTTTTCTTAAATATCCCCTCCCCTTTTAGTCGTTTGAATAAATCTTTACTCCCCCCCACACACCCGGTGTTGTGTTGTGTTGTGTTGTTTTTTCTTGTCTTGATTTTCTATTCTATTCTTTCTTTGGTCACGTGGTATAATTTTGATTATCGCCTATAAATATGCCGTTTCTCTTTTGCCTCTTTAGCCAGCTTTCCCTGACGATCCACTTAGGTGAAAATATAAAATAGTTACCTATATATATATATATAAATATATATATATATTAATAAATATACATTTTTTTTTCAGTGGTATCATGACTCTGAGATTCATGCACAATACAATCTTCAGTTTATACAATTAAGTTTATATAATATATATAAATCTTACAAACAATAAGTAATGCATCTCAGGTTGTCTTAGAATTTCAGCCATTGTTTAAACTTGAAATTTATATTCATGCTATGTTGTCTCATATGAAATGTCATATTTTGATGAATGACTAAAGCAAACTCTTTGTTAATCAAAATGAAAATCATTTTGGTTTACTTCCAGCATAACCTGAAAGGATTTATTCAATTTTTAATTAAAACTCTTTTTCTTTTACCTTACAAAGCTGCTCAAATACTTTGACTGCTCTTTCACTATAAGAGAATATTGTATCGTGTATGGAAAGCTCCAACTGTTTAAATAATTGATAATTTGTGGAAGAGATAGCTGGTGAATAAGGTGGATGTTCCAAAATCTCATGACCAAGGCTATGCAACTTTTCAATGGTGGACTGTAGTCTGAGGGCAGGTATTTTCATGAAGCAACATTGGACCATCTTTTTTCGCTAGTCTAGGCTCTTTCTTTTCTATTTTGTTCATGCACACAATTTACTTTTATATTTATCTTTATAATGCACTTTTATTTAATCAAAGTATTTTTTTTTATTTAATAAGCTATTTAAATACTTTGACTACTTTTTTTATTGCCTACTTAGCTCCAGTCTTATTAAATAAGTGAATGTCCAATGAATAAGGTAGATGTTCCAAAATCTCATTTTATGAGGCTATGCAACTTTTCAATGGCAGACTGTGGACAGGCATTTTCATGAAGCAGAAATGGCTCATCTCTTTGCACAAGTTTTTGATGTTATATAAGATGAATATTTTCTTAGAATATGTCTCTCAGGTCTCATATGAGAAGTCAAGGTATTTGTTAGAAGGCATACACAACAATTGTCCCATATGAAATGTCTTTTTGATAAATGACCAAAAAAAAACCTCACTTTCATTTAATGAAAATACACTTTTATATAATCTAAATGATTTCTGTATTGTTCTACAACTTTTCTTTCCATGTAACTCTTAAGCTGATAATTAATGACTTAATTAATAGTTAACCATTTTTTGACTTTTTCTTGGTTCCATTTTCAAAGTTTTTGTCTCCTGAACAAAATTTCTGAAGCCATTGTTCTATAGCTCTAACATTAAGAATAATACTACCATTTTTGCTTTTTTTTTGCAGTATTGGGAATTTTGTGTATTGTTAAACAAAGGAGGGTGTGTGTATATATATATATATATATATATATATATATATATATATATATATATATATATATATATATATATATATATATACACAACATTTTTATAAATAATATAATATTTAAAATAATAAAAACACCATTATTATTCTAAATATTAAATAGCTCTGCACCTTCAAGTATTTTAATGTTGCATTGGGCACTTTTTTCTTAAATATAGCTGTTTCCCAGACATGATATACTTCATTATTTGTAAAAACAGTTTTATTGTACTATATATATATATATATATATATATATATATACACACAGGGTGTAACAGGAAAATTGTCCAAATCATGTGACAACATAATTGTCCATCCGACAAAATGTTCAATATCTGAAAAAACGCTAAACTAATTGAATTTCATTTTTTCCAGTTTTTCAGATAAGATGTTTAGTCATCTTGACATCATTTGTCATAAGAATCACTGAAAAGCCCTTCAAGTTATTCATATTGAAAGAGGACAGGTAAAAATCATTTTGTGTCAGCCCCACTATGTCTTCCCAACAGAGCAATGGTGAGAGGAAAAAGATCATTCAGGCCTTCAGTAATGGCACCAAGATTCATACTCTGGTTTCCATCTTCAAATACATTCAAGTACCATCAAAAGAATGTTGAATAAGTTTAAAAAACAGGGAACAGTAGAGAGGAAAACTGAATCAGGATGTCACAACAGCAAGAGAGATCAATTAGAAAAGATCCAACTCAATCCATAAGACATTTGACACACGAGAGAGGAGTTTCAGCTATGACATTCCAAAGAGCAGTGAAAAAAGACTTGAAAATGAGATTGTATGTGAAACCTGTGAGGCACCTTGTTACACCAGGACAAAAAGTTAGATGGTTAGAGAGGGTGAAGATCATCTATAATAAGTTGGAAAATGATCATGGATTAATCTTCTACACAGATGAGAAGAATTTTACACAGGATGCATACACAAGCAGACACAATGGCCATATTCTGGCTTCAGATTCTCACAAGAGAGACAAGAATGTCCTTTTCAAGTGCAAACACCCTTCCAAGGTAATGGTTTTTGCCTGTGTGGTCTCTGATGGCAAGAAGATGCTATTGATCATGTTTGAGAAGGATGACAGACTTACAGGAGATTGACAGGACTTTGCTATGTTCAAATTTTGAAAATGATAAAGACCTGGATTCTTTCTGAATATCCTGAGGCTAGAGACAATGAAAACACCAACAAGATCAATAAGGCCTTCAAATTTACATTTCAGCAGGATGGAGCTTCTTATCACATGTGAACAGGTTTTGAGATAAGGAAACTTGGCCTCTTTCATCACCTGATTTAAGCCCCTTAGACTTCAGCATCTGGAACTGGCCAGAAAAGCATGTGACATGCTCCACAGTAACCTGCAAGCCTTTAAAAATTCCATCAATAAAACCTGGGTGGAGAACATTGATGAAGAATTCATTAAAAGAGCTTGTGATGTATTCAGGAAAAGGGTCAAGGATGTTATTGCCAAAGGTAGAACAACTTTTGATGCTTAACAGTTTGAACTTGTGCCAGAATTGTCCTTATAAATTAGAAATAAGTACCGTTATTTAAGCTTCCATTTGAACTTTATTTCAATCCTTCATGAGCTTCCAATCCTTAGCTATGAGTAATTAATGATGAATATGTCATTTTCACTTATGAACAATTTCATCACAATTCTTCTGTTAAACTTGGTGAGTAATTATACATGTGTTCAAAGTAGTGCCCTTTAGTATTATAAAAACCTTGGAGAATTCCAATGAGATATCTTTAATCATTTTAAAGATACAACGGTTCAAAGCTTAATCTAACAATTTGGTGTTACATAATTTGGACAGCTTTGTTGTTACACTCATTATATATATATATATATATATATATATATATATATATATATATATATATATATTATTAGTGGAAAATATACATACATATGCAAAATATATATAAAAATTCCCATACATGTATATTTTCAAAAAAAAAAAAAAAAAAAAAAAAATTATCCAAGAGGAAGGATCCAGGTAGAACTCAATGTCTAGGACAGAGTAAGGATATATATATATATATATATAATTTGTCCTTGCATGGAGTATTGCTGCCATATATGGTCTGGAGCCCCTTCTGTTTGCCTCGGGGTTCTTGATAGGCTCCAGAGGCGGATATGCAATATAATTGGCCCTGCTCTGGCATCTCGTCTACAGTCACTTTCTCACAGATGCGCCGTCACCTCTCTTTGTCTGTTTTACAAATACTTTCATGGCAATTGCTCAGAGGAGCTGCATTCGCTGGTTCCCAGACTTCATGAGTTCAAGCGCCCTACGAGGCTGGCATCCCACTCTCACCCTTTCACTTTCGAAACTCCTAAATGTAGCCATCTCTTCTACTCCAATAGCTTCATGTCTCGCACCTCTCACCTGTGGAACTCCCTTCCCTATTCCAGTTTCCCTGAGAGCTATAATCTCCAACTATTCAAATGTAATGTCAATCGACATCTCCAGTTGCCTTAATCTATCCACTACCCTTCTCCTCATCCTTTCTTCTATCACTCCTATCTGATCTTGCTCCAAATTTTCTGTAACCCCTTGCATCCTAGTGGCTTCTCACCTTGCTTGGGATGAAACGCTTAAAAATATATATAAAATTAATATAGAGAAATTGTCACTGAACTGATTGATGTCACCTTCCCTACAGTCATACCAACTTCAAAGTTTTGTAAACGTATAGAATATGTTTGCTCATCAAATGCTTGTCCTGTTTTTCTGTTGATATTTCCAATGTTTGCATGTTTATATGTTGTTGCAAACATGTGTTTTTTTTATTATTATTACATGAGTCTGTAAGTCTGTAGTACTTTTCATTTGATAAATAACATGTTCGTGTTTTCCTTATCTTTTTCTCTTTTCTTTCTTTTCTTTCTTTTTTTTTCTTTATTTTATTCTGTTATGTCTGGAGTTTTTATTTTTAGCCTATTGTTGACTTTTAAGAGTGGTGTGGGGTTTTTGCTGATTGGGAGGTTTTATTATTTTATGGTATGTTGACCACTTGATGGCTTTAATGATGGTTGTTAAATGTTTATATGTGTGTACGCATTGCATTTGCATGCATATACTTATGCACCCGCATACATATATTTGATTGTGTGTTTGCATATGAATATGTGTTTATGTACATGTGTGTATGCACTCACATGCACATATCTGTATGATTATTGGTGTTGTGTGTGTTTTTTATGCAAATTGGTGTATTAATTTGTGTAATTGTTTTTTTTTTGCATTTCTTTGTGTGTAGTTCTATCTGTTGTTTTCATATTTTTTATTGATGTTCATATGTGTACACATGTACGTGTGCATACATGCTCATGTGTATGTGTATCTTTGTGTTGTGATGACGGTAGGTATGGATATTTATATGTACATATGTATATGTGTGTGTACTCAAGTGTGCACATATTGGTTTTTATGTTGTGGTGAGTATAAGTGTTGATTGTACTTGTGTTTTTCAGTTATCACGTTTGGTGGTGAATTGGGTATTATTGATATTGTGGTTAGTCTTTTTACTGATTGGTTTTTCCATTTGGTTTCAGAGGAGACAAGGTATTGGGTGTGTCAAGGAGTTGTGATTGTAATAGAATTGCATTTTATACTGTGTTTGTTTGCTTCATTTGTATTTGTATTTAGGTGGCAGAGTAAGTATTTATTTGAGTGTCTGCATTTACCCATTATCTCATTTTTCCTCTAAACATAATTTACAATTCCTGCTATTGATATTGTGTGGCGATGCTCTTTTTAGGATTTCCCATTTAATTTTGGTGAAGATGTTGTTTTCTTTTTGGTTCCATATATATTTTGATAAGGCTGTGTTGTTTGAGTATCTTTTTGTTTTGAATGATGTTTTGTGATTGTTAAATCTTTCTTTAAAGGTTGTTTCTGTGACTCCCATGTAAATTTTTCTTCTGTCATTATATTATTTGTTATGGTAGCTTTGTATATTATATTGCTGAAGAATATTTTTCCTATTTTTTGTTTTTATTGTGTTATTGTAGTGGGGATTGAACCAGATTATGTTTCTTTTTCTGTTGTTTTTGCTTACTTTGTTTTTATTTGTGTATTCTACTTTGTTCATATATCCACTATCTCTTAGTGCTGATTTGTATATTTTTTGTTTTCATTGAATATTTTCATTGATATTCTTTTGTTTACAGATATGGGCATGTGTTTGAATATGTTAGTGGGGGAAATTCTTGTTAATGTATATGGGGTTGTTGTTGTTTACTTTTCTGTAAGCTTTGTATGTGTTGTTGCTTAGGTTGAATGTTATATCTAGGAAGTTTACTATTTTTAGGTTAGATTTTGTGTCTGTTGTGAATCCTAGTGTAGGAAGATTTCTAGAATTTGTTTTCTTATTTTTTCTGTTTCTTCTGTTACAGTTTCTTAGAATTATTAGTCTGTTGTCTGTGTATAAACCTATATCTTTTGTTAATGATATTTGTCAGTTTATTAATGATATATATGACTATAAGTTCACATATTTCTCTGTCATCATAACTACCCATTGTTATATCCAAGCTGTAATCATTATTGCCATTGTTTCTGTTGTGGATGTTGTGCTTTTTTGTTCATATTTTATTGTTGTAGTATAGTATTAATCTTCAGTAGTGCTTGATAATGTCTAAGTCTTTGTCTGGGATGCTTATGTGTTGTTTTAATAGGTTTAATGCATTGTTTAGTGTGTGCTTATTGATGAATGGGTAGAAGTTCTTTATATCTAGAGGTATAAAGAAGAAGTTTACAGTGCTGCTGATCTTGAACCAATGGATGTTTTCTTTTGTGTTTTTCCATTGGTTTATGTTTAGTGTATTTCTTAATTTTGTGAATTTTTTTTTTTACTATTTGCTTGCTTACTTTTCCAATGTTGCTTTTTGTGGGGTTTAGTAGACTACATGTTGGTTTAAGAAGTTATCCTTGTGGTCTTTTAGTTTGATGAATGGTTATACTTTTGGTAGCTTTCTGATTCTGTTATCTAGTTTTAATTTGGCATCCATGATTGTTACTTTTTTGTTTATGTTACATTCTGTTTCATTGCTAGTGGTTTTGTAGAACTTGGTGACCTCTTTTTTGACTTGTTTTTTGTAGTTGTTAGTTTTTGTTTTGTAGATTATCCTGGATTTGTCAATTTGTATATATAATTTTTCTGATTTGTTTATCATTTTTAAGTTTTCTTCAAGTTGAATTCAAGGGAATCCAATGATCTTCCATATAGACAAGGTCAATCTGGACTGAGTCAAGTCAAAATGAAAATTGACCTATTTTATTGACTAAGAAAAGTATCCCAGCATGGATTTTGTGGACTTTTTCCTATAAAAGGAAAGGGGGAAAACTTTTACAGTCATTCCACCTGAAATTGGAAAGCAACAATTTTTTAATGCAATAAGGCCGCTTTGCTGTGGTGGGAATTTCATTGACTTAAAACCAAAATTGTTTTAGTTGTTATCAGCCTCATTGTGATTGTCATTGTTGGTGAAATAGAATACTTTTCATCTTACATGTTTTATGAAATGTTCTATTTTTTCTGTAAGATTTTGTAGTTTTGTATGTTTGATGTGGGTAAGTTTTTTAGTGAGTAATTAAATTGTATTTGTTCCATGTTGGTGTAAGTTGGTTTTTGTAAATATAGCAGAAGGATTGGATGTTGTCAGAAAGTAATTATACAAAAACAAGGGTCTACCAACGCTCTGTCTTTGATATTGAGCACTTTACCACAAAGTCTGCTTGCTTTAAATACCTTTCTACCAGTAAACTACTGAAAATCAGCAATCTTGGCTTCAAACAACCTTACAACTATTCACTTTATATATATATATATATATATATATATATATATATATAAAAGATATATAATTTAAAAGAAAATAGACTTACTTTAAGGTACCATTACAATAATTTATTTCACTTTAAGGTACCATTACAATAATTTATTTCACCAGAGTTCTTTATATATATATATATATATATATATATATATATATATATATTATAAAAGAATTAATTGATTTTTTTATTTATTAACCAAACAGATTTTATTACTTAAACATTATTTTTAGTGGATGCTCATATTTGTGTAGACACTGCATTTATTTATTAAACAGCATATTTATTTATTTTCATCTCCCGGCCTGAATATTTGAGAAATGTTAGTAAATGTTAGTAAAGAATCCCACCAGAAAGTATATATTTTTCTTTTAACATTTAAGTAAAAACTAGATATATGTGTGTGGATGTCCATTACAGTATAAAAGGACCACTTTTTTTCCCCAAAAATATTAGCATTTCATAAATTTGTAATGAAAGTACAAAATGAAACTTGCTTTGAAATGGACCAAATAGGAGACATAAAAGAATTTGCAGTAACATCTGATGTGCCATCCAATAACTTTTGCTTTGATATTCTCTGTTGATATGGAAAAGGGTCTTATATGGCTAGGGTCTTTTATAAGCCATCAAACACAGTAAATAATAATAATAAAACAGTCATAAGCCAATCATAGTTGAGATTATAGAGTCATTGGGAACACCAGGATCCTGTCAATGGCTCCATAGAATTATTTCACTATTTAACTTATAGCTGGGGGTGAAGATAAGGATTCAAAACTAACAATTTTGACAGGAATTTGAACTTGGCTTGCCAATTTTTTTTTCTGATCTGCTATTACAACACTTGCATATCCATACAGCAAATATATAACTTTAAAAATATTTATATTGTAACAGTTTTAAGTACTCTTCTGGAAAATTTAAATACTTGAATTTTAAAAATGTACAGATTTAAATGTGTCTCTCAATTTAAAATTTATACAGTAAATATAAAAATATTTAAATAAAATACAGCCATTTAAAAAAACAAAAAAAACAACTCTCTCCAAACAAGGCAATAAAGCCACTAAGATGCACTGGGCTACTTGGAGTGAAAAGGAATAAGAAGACTTTAGAAGAAATTGGAAACCCAATCCTGAACAAGAAATAAATGATAAACCTTTACTCCTGTTCAAAAGACCGGAGAGGATTGTGAACTGGATGATTATTACAATTAGATCTGTTTGCACACTTTTGAATTTTATGTATTTAAATTTTCCAGAAGGGTATTTAAAACTCTTACAATATAGAATATAAATAACATTTTAAAATCATCTAAACACTTGACTGGTTTAGCATTCCTGTTTGTGAAATAAATTATATGAATTTTTAAAATTACATCAGATTTTTCTTAATAATATACCAAAGCAATAATAAACAGAAAGCTCCATTCTTACCAGTTTCAGCTTGGCTCATCCGGTGTAAGATTGGCAACCACATAAGGCACTGAGGCCCTGGGTCAGACATCAACACATTGAGGAAATCGTTGACGTTCACTCTCCCTTTCTGATGATCAACAGGAGGAAGAAAAAGACAAAAAGGAAATGAAATTAAACTTTTGAAATATGAGTTGAGAACATTTGCACTATTAGGAGGCACTCACTTGTGGGGACATGCCTCACTTTAAACTGAAATAGATGGGCAAAGAGGAATCACAATCAGAGGCAAAATTATACAACAAAAAATCAAATCAAAATCAAAAATATTTCATTCACATTTGCAAATTAAAAAAATTAAAATGGTATGTCAATAACTATTCTGAAATTTATCTTTTACATTGCAGTTTTAATCATTTTCTACATTTATTATTGAAAACATTAATTTTAAAAAAAAATTTACCTTATAAGGGTGGGTTGAAAAGTTCATAGGCTGACTATAAAGGAGTGATGCTAGACGTGTTAAATCTTACAGCTGCATGTGTTAATTTCAACTCTTCTTATTAATAACTGCATTGTTCCTTTCCAGGCATGAGGGTGGGCTGATAAGTTCATAGGCTGACTAAGAAGGAGTGATGCTAGAGGTGTGAAATCTTGTAGATGCATGTGTTAATTTCAACTCTTCTTATTAATAACTGCATTGTTTATTTCCAGGTAAACTGACATTGGACTGTCAAAGACTGTTCATCCTGTTGGTCAAAAAGTCATCAACAGCCTTTTTGACCAACAATATGAAAGCTTCTTCACCAATGGGATCCAAGCACTACAACACTGATGGAAGAAGTGTGTGGACTGCATGGGGGACTATGTTGAAAATAAACTTCATTTGGTCACATTCCATGAGATTATCTTGGTCAGCCTATGAACTTTTCAGCTAAACATAATTCATTACTGTTTGCAAATAGGAAGTTGTTAAAAACTGTTCATGCCACTTCTTCCAGAAAGATGTGAATTAGAAGATATATTTGTTTGTATAACAAAGATGAAAATATTGGAATAAGTACAAAAATAAGGTGGAAATCAGATTTATTTTCCTCGATGAAACATAGACAAATAAATGGTAAATAAGAAAACTAATATCTGACATAGAATTTATTTTTGCATGCCTGAAGGTCTTGGCAAAGATCATTCTTGTTTGAACATTGTAGACTGTCACTACAAAATCACAAACAAAGAACTCTAATAAATAACAAAAAACACATCACTTAAAAACTTTCAACAGCAACAACAAGTAAAACTGATAGCACATGTAACTCAAAGAAAAAAAATAATAACATAATCAAGATGTTAATTTTCCACATCACTTCAAATAGAAGGTTAGGAAGGAAATCCCCATTAATACTGGAAAAAGCGATAACAGCTACTGGACTTGAGAAACTTGTTTTCCTAAAAAGTCTTTTAAGAGAAAGATTTTATAAATTTCAACCAAAAACAGTACTGGATGCTCAATCAATGAATGCTGAATATTTTCTTGTAGAGAAAAGGCTAATATTACCATTACCATTTACAAGGAAATAATTAGTAAAATTCAAAAGATTTTTATTTCAATTTATATCATGCAAGCATAAATAAATAAAAAAAAAAGAACAATAAAATTTTCTCCATACAGACTTAGATGCAAGAAAAAAATAATAAGGATGCTGAGAATATGAATGGAACATGTGAACAATGAGGAAGTTTTAAGGGAAATAGAAGCAAAGAAGACATTTATACCCAGAATCAGAAGAAAAATTTGAAATTTCTTTTTTTGATTCTGGGTAAAGTGGAAAATAATTTGTCACCCACAAGGATGCATTGTCTCAAGACAATGCGTTCTTGTGTTCTTTCTGGTTTTATAAAATGAAAAACAAAAGGTTTTATTTTGGAAAAATTGGTAAAAAAAAAGACAAATATTAAAAATGAATTTGTAATTTTCAAAAAATTAAAATATGTAAAAATAGTTTTCATTTTACTTTCAATATGCTCTTTTAAAACTATTTATGAACAATCTAACTCCTCCTTAACTGTTTTTTTTTTTACATTCCAAGTAATGAAGAGGTTACCATAAGTCACTGCATATGTTTCTACCAAATTTGCTACAATCTTTACTTTACAGTCATATGCTTATAATTCAAACAACTATTTTGAACAAAGACATTACAACAGCTCTTTGACTAATCATGAAAATTTGACTTGCTGAATATGACAGAAAAAAATTTTGTGAGATTGTCTTGATGTTGTCTTTGTTCAAAATAGCCGGGAATTAGGAAGGCCGTACTTAGAGTATCAGAGAAACAAAAGTCTAGGTAAAGAAATCAAAGAAGAGCTTTATTAAATATTTATACATAGAATAGAAGAACTTGAGTAAATCAACTACTACTCAAATCCTAGTTTAATGTGGCTACTTGCTATATTTATAAGTAGGAGCAGGCTATTGTCACAGTAGTAGGGAAGAGCAGGAAGTATGCTAAGTCCTACTCTACAACAGAGATCTTCAAACACCCCATGTTATTAATAGACAGTTAAAGAAATAAGATTCATGTCACTAAAATAATTGTATATTTCAATTAAAATACAAATCCTACAAATGCCAGTGTCTGAATCTTCCTTACCTAGAAATTGCAATCAAAATCTCCCAATGATGGTTAGAAACTAGGCAGATAAAAATGGAAGGAATGAAGCATAAAGGACAGAGTGGACAGTACAGAGTTAACAATTTTTGAACAATGATCACTCCCTGACCCCTACCGGCAGTATTTTCAATAAAAGTGAAGAATTAAGGAGAGTGATGCATCACTAAGCAACCCTAAACCCACTTGCCTACTGGCTTGACATTGATAAAACATGGTAAACAAGATCTGGCCAATCTGTCATGAAAAGATTGATCAAAAGTGAACTCAAACATCGATAACTCTTGTCCATTGTTGGACACAATAGCATTGACATTTAGGACAGAATATAACCTTTAATAGGTTAAACAAATGCCGCTATTAAGCCAGGTTGAACTGCAATTACTTTCCAACTGTAATATCAGTTTGTTCTTTTATTTAAGATATAATTCATGGTTTTTATTCCACAATAGAAGCATGCATTGTAGTAAAACAAATAAATAAAACAAAGAGAATGATTTGTTGGTTGGCTGATTTTGTTTAGCGACATATCAACCCCTATGGGTTATTTAATGACTAAATATTTTGAACAGAATTTATGGTTTCAACTAAATATATACTATAAATTAGGTTCTGGTGGTAATTTTACTATAAATGTGTATTTTTGTACTTTCATAGTGCTTTGGTTTTGTTTGGGGGTTTACTATTTGCCTATAGCTGGGACACTAACAGGTGTTACCACCTGGGAACAACACTAATTAAAAGGTGGTTCAACATTGTTCAAAACCTTCAATCCCCTGATGCCAGATGTAATTTATCATCATACCCAGGAAAACGAAAAGAAAGGAAAAGAAGAAAAACATTTTTCTTTGTCAATTTTGAGATGAAATTGTAGATAATTTCTGAATGTACGAGTAAAATCATTTATTGTACACATTTTCAAAGGCCAAAGAAAAAAATAATTAAAAAAAAGCCTAGTTGATTTGTTTGTGAAATTGATGACAGTAATTAATAGGAATAGATGGGTTTACTTATCATCCAGTTCACACTCTTTCCAAGCCTTTTGAACAGAAGTAGAGGTTTATCCCCTGTTTCCTGTTTAGGAATGAGTTTTTGGTTCCTTCTAAATTCTACTGGCTGGACAACACATTGGTTGAAACATTGCAACAGGGCAATAGCCCTGGTTGAGTGTTACTAGTGCATAAAAAAGTGGTTAATCACTTGAGGTATTGAAGAAATTGTTTAATTCTGAGTGAAGTAGTAGGAATATTAGGAGAAAAATATGGGAGAGTGGTTAATAATAATTTAAACAAATTAAATACTTATGAGGGCCTTGGAAGAGATTGAACTCAAATAAACAAAGTCAAATTTATTAAGATTCAGTATTTCTGACACCCCCAGCCCAACTCCATAACCCCAAGGAAGTTGGTATGACCTGACTAATGAGTTTGCCAAAAGTCCACAGGTTTTCGGTCACTTTAGGGTTTGTCATTATAGTGAACTATTTGTTGTAATCACACTAATTTCCATATAAATTTGGGAAATTTAAAAATCCAGGCCAAAACTGCAAAGCACATCAAGTACGACCATAATTTTAACAGGAGGTTACTTTAGCAGTAGGTTATTTTAACAAGAGGTTATTTGTCAGAGAAGCTAAAGAATCTTGTCTATTCTCAGAAAAAATATGTTTAGATGATTCAAAATTATGGATAGTTGTAGAACTAAGTTTTCCAAAAAGGACGGAGAGAAAAAATCATTTTCTGAAAAGATTTAACATCAAATAACATTTTCATATGCTTTGTTCAAGTTTTTGTCCAGTTCATTTTTTTTATGAAAAACCCATTTTTGTCCATTTCTGACTGGCCTCAGATTTTCTAGCACTAAGCAAAGTATTAAGAAGCAGGAAATTTTGCTAGAAACAAGGAAAAGAGTACTGAACTGTTATCTAATATCAGTCTTCCTCTATGGCCGTGAAAGTTGGACAATCTCCTTACAGATGAAGAAGAAACTTGAAGCAACAAAAAATTGGATGATAAGGATACCATGGCAACAACACCGTGTGCAACAACAAATGTTTTAGGGAAAATGGAGACAAAAAAGGCACTTATACTTAATATCAGGAAGAGACAGTTGGAATTTCTATTGTACATAATGAGGATAGAGGGCTTGGAAAATTTGATACTCACAGGACAGATTGAAGGTAAGAGAGACAAAGGAAAACAATACATAAACTACCTTGCAAAGTTGAGTAAATGGATGGCAGAACAAGGTTTAGGAGAGACATAATTTATTAAAAGCTAAAATTGATAGGAAATTGTAGAAAGCTTAAAGGGACATAGAAGAAGAATGAGCATGAATAAAGATTTAGGAGAGATAACAAAAAGACCAAATTGATTAAGAGCTACAAAGGGTAGGAAATTGTGGAGAGTAATGATTGCTGATGTCCTGAACGGACATGATACAAGAACAAGAATGAGTTTATGTAAAGGGAAGGTGGAGCAAGGTTTAGAAGTGATAAAAAAAAAAAGAAAAAATGAATTAAATGCTACAAAGGATAAGAAATCATGTAGAACCATGACTGCCTACATCCTGAAGAAATATGGCACACAGAAGAATTCACAAAAAGTAGATGTATTCAATATCCTATTCATGTGTGTCACACATATCTGAAAGATGTGCAAACTATAATCTTTGGCATGGGAAAATCTGTGATATCAAATCTATGTTCTTTGTTTGAAAAGGAAATTAGCAAGAATTAAATTGAACTGCTTTATCAGTGTTTTTATCATGTTGAATATGGTTTTCTAAATTCCCAAAATAGTTGCCTGACATAAAAGAGCTTAGTTTGAGTAATCAAAAAATGTTCAGCTGATTGCAGATTTTCTATTCATTTTAAATCTGGATAATGGAAGTGTTGATTTCAATCTTATTGGGAATGGCTTCAAAATACTTTTGGCTCCCCAATTTATAGGCAGAAGCACACAAATGCATGCTGGGATTTTTTTCTAGCCAATAAGATAGGCCACATGTCTGTCTATATTTCTGAGATGAGGTATTACGCACACTATTTACATTATCCGAACTATTGTCCTCATCTTTGTCACCATATTTATTAGAACGTTTTGCCCGTTGTACACTCCGGCCTTGTTCAGGTGGTTGGAATGTCAAACTGAACCCTTTATTTCCTCAAGGACACATGGCACAGTGAAAAAAGACGTTGGTTAGATCCAGTGACAGGACCCAAAGAGTGTGAGTTCAACACCCAGTTAAGGCAGTGGAGAACTTGAAGAGAGGGATTAACAGGAGATAACTGATAACTCACATCCATTAAACATGGCACATGGAACTAGAACAGTCTACCCTAGTGAGCAAAATGAAGGATTCAGTTCGAAATTCCAACCACCTGAAGAAGGCCAGAGCGTACAACGGCTGAAACGTTGTAATAAATATGGCGACAAAGAGGAGGACAATAGTCCAAATAATGTAAATAGTGAAAATAGGCCACTTATTGGTGTTATCTAGCTCAGTCCCATTCTGTCTTGCCTTGAAGTTAGAATGCAACAGTCACTTATCAAAATTTGCTCTTGTCTTTCAACTCCAATTTTTAGTTTGTGAACTTTTTGCCATATTACTTTTGCTTTGCCTTATTACTCTTTATTTGCCTTGCATATATTTTTTGTTTGCTTTATATTATTTTTTTGCCCTGTTCTTTCTTGTAATTATTTATTGCAAACTTTGTCAAATCTGTTTGTTAGGCAGTTCTGCCATTTACTTACATTTAACCATGGCCATTAACTCTACAGTGGCCAAAGAAAAGTTTTTAGCCATGAGAAATAAACTACATCTAATTTAAAAATTTAATTACATAATCCCTACTCAACGTAAATAAACAGTATTTGGAACTAGTATAGAGTAGGTTCTCCATTTGCTAGTTTCAGTGTTTGTATTTGATTTTTCATGGATTTGATCAAGTTATCAATAATTGTCTGATCCATATTTTGCCACTCTTGTCGCAATGTTTCTTTAAGTGTTGCCACTGACATGATTTTGATTGCACACTCTCAAAGTTTTCGGTAAAGGTGCTCCCAAATGTGCCCTACTTGATTCATACCAAGACCTTGGGCTATCCATAGCAGTTACTTGATTCCTTGTGATTCCTTCTAGGCCTTTGCTACTCTTCTCATATGACAGGCACTCTTCTTGATAAAGGTAGATATTCTTGTCAATCTGATTGGTTTCTCATAGTGGGAGTATTCCTTTCTCTAATAGTTGACAGTATTTTGGGCCATTCCTCTACTTGTCAACAGGAATCAACTCAGATTTCCCTTCAGACCAGACAGCACCCTACACCATTACTCCAATCACTCCATGTTTCATGGTCACCTGCTGACATTCAGTGTTCCAAGTCTCATTCTCATTTCTCCAAACATAAACCTGTCTTGAATTCGAATATTGGCAGAATTTACTTTCATCTGACCAAATTACAGACTGCCAAAATTCATAAACTTTCTTCTCAAATACTCTTGCCCAGTCTATATGCTTGTTTCTGTTAACATCTGAAATCAAGGGCTTCTTCCTTGCAACTCTTCTTTGATAGCCTACCTCTTTCAGAGTCTTTCTCACCACATATGGTGACATTTCCATGCTGTTGGTGACAACTTTGGCGCTCTGATGCTGATAACTTCCCTCTTCGGCACCCTTTTTGTTTGCTCAGACACAATGCAGGGTCTTCCTGAACGTTGTTCCAGATGACAATGGCCTTCTTTATTAAATTTCTTGACAATATTATTAACCGTTTGATGATTAACATGAAAAAACCTAGCAATTTCTCTATTTGACTTGCCACACTGATGCCATCCTATTATTTGCCCTTGTTGAAATTCACCAATTTCCTTACTTCTGCAAACTTTCCTTGCAAAATATAAGTCAGCTATCATTCATAGATTAAAGTATCTTGATACTAACATGTTATTGTCTGAAAAAGAAGAAGATACGTTATTACACAAGTCAAAATTGCTGAAACTAAGGGTGGTTAAAAACTTATCATAACCCACTGTACAGGAAGTCTGGAAAATTAAGGTATTGATGACTGAGGAAATATTATAAGTGATTCTTATACTAGGCTGCCTCAAGTTTGATTAACAATTAAAAGAAATATAGTATTGAGGATATTTTTTTCATCCAAGCAAGGCAATAAAGCCACTAAGATGCAATAAGTTCTTCTTTATGCACTGTGTCTCCTCAGGATGTAGGTGATAATGGCTTTTTGCAACTTCCTATCCTTTGTAGCTCTTAATAAACTTTGTCTTTTTCTGTTATTTCTACAAAGCCCTTTTCTGCCAGTGTTTACTTAAGCTCACTAAGTATACATTGCTCTTGCCCTCTGTCTTGTAAGTATCAGATTTTCTAAGACCTCCTTCATCATTATATGACCCAGAAAACTTAACAGTCTCTTACTGATTTTAATGGATTACTGAGTGTGAAAGAATATAAGAAAAAAAACATTATTAAAGAAAGAGAACTTTATGAAAGTAAGAATTAAGAATACGGACAACAACAATTGAGTTGATTGGAAAGCAAGAATCCAGAAGAGAGTTACACAAGCAAAAAGTGCAAGAGAAGAAACTGTTGGCATAGAACTTAAAGTTACATCTATTGTGATAACTCCAATTCTCCTGGGATGTCCTATTTGTACTTTGCCAAGTAAATAAGATTATAGGATACTTTCCTTGTTGTTTCCAACTTGACTAGACATGAGTGAAAAACACTTGCTCCTCCCCAACGAATATCAATATCAGTCAAAGGTGAAAAAAAAAGAAAATGTCAGTATCAGAAAAAGAAGTGTACTAACATTCAAACTTTGCATCAGAAAAAGAAAATCTTCAATTCCAAGATCAGGTTGACTGAAATAAAATTCTCCTGTAATCAATCTTGTATTTGTAAAATTAGTATTGGGGCAGCGGAAATATCGGCATGCCAATAAAATGAATCAGATCTCCAATAAAATGATACTGCAATGAAAACACCTTCAAAATTTAACATTTTACATTTCATTTTAATTCATAATCTCCATATTTTTTTTTCATTTCTCCAATAAAGCCACTAAGATGCAAGGGGTTACCAAGTGTGACAGAACAATAAATGAACAGGAATTAAGAAGACAGAAGATAACGATTGCCATTGCATTTAAATTTTTGAAGATCAAAGATGACTAGAAAGCAACAAACTGGAAGAGAGTTCAATAAATGAGAAGTGCAACAGAAAACATATTAAAGAAAGAAAAAATAAAAGCTTAAATAAGAAGACAAAAGATATCAACTAACATTGCATTTAAATTTTTGAAGATCAAAGTTGGCTGAAAAGCAAGAAGCCAGAACAGAGTTCCACGAGTGAGAAGAAACTATTAACATAGAAGTTAGTTACATCTAACCATTTCAACTGTAAAATAATAAACATTTCAACTGTAAAATGATAAAACCAAGCTACCAATCTAATACTGTGCTTAGATTAATAAAATCAGGATACCAAAGAGGAAAGCTCATCAGAATAAATATCATGAAAGCATTTATAGAAAAGTCACAAGGAAGCTACATTATGGTGGTGGGAAAGTGACTTAAGCCAAAATGCCAGGTCAGGACTGATAACATTGCAGATTCTTATTTAGCAAAAGCACTAGACCAGATGCAGCAATCATACTTATTATAAAACCTAGGTTGTGTGTGTGTGTGTGTGTCTGTACGTTTATATATTGGATCGGATTTCCTACATTTTTCAACCGATTTCAACAAAACTTCACAGGACTACATAAAATTACCTTGTGGTGGTTGTGACAGTGCCAGAAATTGGAAAAACAATTGTTTTTGCACAAAATCAATTTGAAAACACGATTAAGAGGCATCGCTTTCGCAGAATGAAAGGGGGACAACTCATATCGAGTTATACTTATTACAAAACCCAGTTTGTGTGTGTGTGTGTTCATTTATATATGGGATCGGATTTCCTACATTTTTCAACCGATTTCAACAAAACTTCATTTTTTTTTTGGTAGGTAGTGTTTTTATTGTCTTGCACACTTTTTTTTTTTATTTTTACATTCAGAATGCTTTAAAAATTCCATTTACAAGACAATTGTTTATAATAAAATTCTATTCAATCGGTAGACTCATAACGATTGAAAACAATGTTTTTGTTTGAGTTTGGGTTTGACCAATTCGTAAAAAAACAAAAAAAAACTAATTAAGACATGTGTGTCCATCAACCTTAAACAATAATCTTTGTCAATTTTATTTTCCAGTCTTTATGATGGTCGATACTTGATCTATCTCTTACTGTTACATCCCCAGGCAACGCTGGGCTCTACTGCTAGTAATTTATAAACTTATAAATATATAAACTTCCATATGTAGCTTCCAGTTTCACCAAAACCTGTTCTTGTTATCCATTCCCTACTGCTGTTTGATTGACAGTGAAAGGAAGATTAGAAGAAAGTGTCAATGGTCACCATGTTTTTCAATGGCAGTGTTCCACCTATGAATGTGGGAATGTATCTCAGTTTTGGGAAACTCAGCTGACTGATGATGTAGCCAGTTCCTTACAAGAGTTTTCACTTCTTCACCAACACCTGACTTAACACCCTCAGATATCCATCTCTGGTCCAATGAAAGAGGCACTGAAGTGCAAATGTCATTAATATAAAACAAAATAATAACAATCTAAAATTTGAAGCAGCAATTTACATTATAGACTGTAATGAATATCCCAAGAAGTATATAAGTGAAACCTTTAGGAATTTAAATTAAAGAATATATGAACACAAAAGAGATATTTCAGAAAACAACACACTCAATGCATTAATTGTTCAGTTAAATTAATCTGACCCTAATTTCAAATGTAACATTTACTTATTCTATAATATAAGAAACAATGTAAGTTTATTCATTTATGTTAAACATGTTAAACTCCAAAATGATGACTGTGTGAGAAAATGAAATAAAAACAATAAATAAAATAATGATAAAGTATAAAAAAAAGAAAAGAAATTCATTTTCCCATGATGTAAGTTATAAAAAAAATACGGGAAGGGTTTTTGATCACCTGCATGATTTTATGACCCCACTGTCAGAAGGACAGAATCTTTCTTTTTTTTCACTTTCCAACAACATCGTTCAGATGTGTTTTAGCAGCCCTACTAATGAAGTAAGAGAATTGGGCATTCCAACTCAGTACAAAGCTTGACTATTTTACCCATTGTTATCCTAACTTAGTTCTGAACCAAAGAACAGACATACCAAAGAGACACAGAACTTTGTTTCACTACGGTCACCATAAAAGAAATAAATGTCTGTAGCAGAAACTCAAGTTTTTGTTTTTTGTGTGCTTCTATTTTCATTGTTTACATATTGATTAAATACAAACAAACAACCTGTTAAATTTAGTTTTCATTGTTTTATGTTGTTGTCTCATACTAATTAATAAAAACACAAAACAATCTCCCATGTGTAAAATAGTTCCAAACTTTGTCAGTTACCATTGTCTAGTGGGTGGCTGATTCTGGTACTATCTCCAAATTTGAACCCTACATTCTCATGTTAATGTAAGATATTGTCTTACCTCTGGGGTTAGTGCTTGTATATCTGCTGTTATTGGTTGTATCCTAAGTGTGGCTGGATTGTTCACATGTCAGGATAGCCATTGACAATGGGTGAATTTCTACCCCTAATTAAATGATCAACACTATACCTGTCTTCTCTGAAGGACACTGAATGCAAAGTCTATTTTGGTATCATCTGAGATGAGCTACATATTACAGTTTTTAATCAGTATTCTTTGAGAGAAAAAAAGAGTTGATAACCCATAAAAAATCTTTGAGAAAAAAAAAACAAGAAGTAACTTACTAAAATAATTGCAGACATCAAAAAAATGCAAAAAAAAAAAATCACAAATTTAATATTCCAAAGTTAATTTTATCCAAATATTTCAGCAACGGTATGTTGGTGTATCGATATGTTGCTTGCCTACATACCTCCAAATCAGAGGTTTGAATCAAATCAGGATTGACTGAATTTTATGTATCTGTTTGCTTCAACATGAAAAACGGACAAAGAAAAAGTGATTTTAGTTTTTATTTTTTAAATTATATATTAACTTATTTAGAAGAATTTTTACCAGAATTTCTTATAATTTTAATAAATTAATGGAATAGAAACAAAGAGAAGAGCATCAAGTAGTTTCTCCATCAAATGCTTCAATACTGAATTTTGTTTTATCTTATTTTTCTACTTTCTTCTCTTCTTGAATTTTAATTAATAAAAAGCATAAATTATTTTTCTCTATATTATCCTCTTTCCATTTTATGTAACTCGTTACATTTGTTGAAAAGCTTTATATGTTTTTCTTTCTCTTTTTGAAGTATCTGGTTATATTTTATGATTAAAGACATTCAAAAAATATACAAAGATTATTTAAAAGTCAGGCAATGAACTGAAGACATGCCTTCTAAATTAAATCCATCAAAATCATGTCTAATAAAAGAAATTTGATGAATTTTCCCAAAGACATTTTCAGAAGGCCAACTTTATAAACTCAACTACTGGATCTAGATT
This sequence comes from Acanthosepion pharaonis, assembly GCA_903632075.3. NCBI lineage: Eukaryota > Metazoa > Mollusca > Cephalopoda > Sepiida > Sepiidae > Acanthosepion > Acanthosepion pharaonis. The sequence goes on along the minus strand of CAHIKZ030003239.1, from coordinate 1,147,899 downwards.
GAGAAAGAAAGAAAGAAAAAAAAAGAATAAATCAAATTAGAGTCTTATTGAATTTCAAGTTAATGTCAAAATATTTCTGTTACAATAAAATAGTATTTTTTTTTTTTAAATATCTTGATTAAATAAATTAACTTCTGTATTTCTATATGGATACAGCATGCAAGTATGATTGTTATCCTATTAATTAGCTGCATCCACTTCAAGGAAAGTTGGGTCACTGTGTTGTGCTAGAAAATCTTTCTTTTCAGAATCCATCTTGCACATTTATAAATCTACCGTTCATACTACTGTCATATCTGGTCTGGTGCGCCTGTTGTACATCTCGAGATTCTTGACAAAAGTCAAAGAAGGATCTGTAATGTAATCAATCCTGACCAGACATCTCGACTTAAGTGACTTTCTCACCGACATGGTGTGACTTCCCTCCGTCTTTTATACAAATATTTTCATGACAACTGCTCTAATAAGCTTCTCTCCCTCTTTCCCCAGCTACATGAATTTAAGCATGCTACTAGATTGGCATCTAGGTCCTACCCTTTTACTACTGAAAGACTCAAGCACCACTTCTACTTCCTTTTGTTTACTTGCTTCCCTGGTAACTACAATCCCCAAAAATTTAAATGCAATGTCAATCAGCATCTTCTGTCTTCTTGAATCCCATTCAGCTTTTTTCCTCTCCTCAATCCTCTCTATAGTCAGTCTTCTCTTTCACTCCCTGTAATGCTATGTGTGCTAGTGGCATTTCTGCCTTGCTTGGGGTTAAATGATTAAAAAAAAAAACATGAAAATCAAGGTGTTATTTTTTTTAATCCCATAAAGATGCCTTACAAAAGCTAAGCAAAATATTAAGAAACAGAAAAATTCTGTTAGAAATAAAAAAAAAGAGTACTGAACTGTTACTTAGTATCAGTTCTCTTAAATGGCCGTGAATGCTGGACAATCTCCTTACAGATGAAGAAGTGATTTGAAGCAACAGAAATATTCTATAGAAGGATGCTGAGAATGCCATGGACTGAACATGTGAGCAACAACAAAGTTCTAGAGACAATGGCAACAAAATGGACACTGAAAGTCATATATAACATCAGAAAGAGATAGTTGAAATTTCTAGGGCACATAAGGATGAAAGCAGGCTTGGAAAATTTGCTTCTCACAGGAGAGATTGAAAGCAAGAGGGACAGAAGAAAAGAATGCATAACCTATCAGGAGAGCTTCAGTAAATGAATGGTGGAACAAAGTTTAGGAGAGATAGCAAAAATACAAAATTTATTAAGAGGTACAAAGGATATGAAATTGTGGAGAGCCATGATCACCAAAGTCCTGAAGTGACACAGCACATAGAAGAAGAAGAAGAAGAAAAACCCACAGTTTTAAGGGTACCACATATACTGCAATTGTAGCAACACTAGGTATCTCTAGAGTAAAGTATCCTGATGGAGCCTATCATTTTCCAAGCTGTTTTGAAATCAAAGCTGATATTATTGCTCTTGAATTGGAACATTTCAGATTTTCAACTCTACCCTACTATTTTACTCATAACTTGGGGGATAAGAAATAGATTCATAATTTTTCAAATTACATTAGTGAACATGGCAACCTACACAATAATGAACTCGAACTGCCAATTCTATTTTCTGCACTGATGATAACTGCTACTTCACCCACATCACCAAAACCCCATATAAGTTCTTAAAAAAAAAAAAAAAAAACGAGAATCACCAACTTCCTGAAGGTTCATGGCACATAGAAAAAAAACCAGTGCTAAGCTGTATTTGCGTACTTGTAAAATCCAAGGTATGCATATAAATATCTATTAAAGTGCAAAGACCAGTTTATATAGGCTTTAACCTTGACTAATATAACATATTTCCTAATTTTATTTTATTTTTTATGTTCTTCCCCAAAGATCTGTATAGTGAAGACAGAAATAAACAGCAAGAGAGTCAAACATCAAATGACAAAAAAAATGGATCTGAGTAGGAGGATTCACACATCCTTTCAGTTAATGAATTAATCCTTTGAAAATAAATATTTAACATTTTTCAACCAATAGGTCATGTTCCAGCTGATAATAAAAACCATGCTTTGTGATCCCTTTGAAGAGTATATAAGCAAAGTTTCTAGACCATACAAGCAGTAAGGAGAAGGAACAACAACATACTTCAACAGATTCAAGATACCATGGCTTAAAAGAGATTCCCTTACTCATTCACCTTGTCTTCCTCACCAAGCTATGTAACACTTTTGTCTCTTTTCTCACACATACATACAAAGAAATCACATTTCTTTTCATCTTAAACAATTACAAACAAGGACAGTAAAAACTTTAACAGATCTAAGGTTTTCATTACCTCTTACCATTTTTCTAAGTTTAGGGCAGGCTGTTGTCATATCATGTTCTACATTTATTATTGTCAATACAATTTGGAGAAGTTCATTAAAACAAATCAGTGAAGTTTATGAAACTAACACAAAACTATTCATATATTTTAATACTAACTAGGTCATCCATAAAGATGCACCCATATATTATCAGAGGTTGCATATATATTAGGAGATACGAGGTGCTATTTCTAGTTTCCATCAATTGAGAATAATTAGATCTTGTCTCTTCTCTTGTTCTGTATGAAGCATTACACCATTGCAGTTCAGTGCCACAAATCTATGCAGAAAAAAAAAAAAACACTTAATAGTTTTAAATGTGCCATTTGCTCACAGTAGAATTGTTCAGAATCTGGAAATTTATAATAAAGAATGATATTCGAATCCCACCAAACATAAAGAACTTTTCTTCAGACAATTCTCTTTAGGTTAAGATAATGAGGGTTGAGATGAATCTAAGCATAATTTTTTTTTTCATTTTAGATTCTCATAATACATCCATTTTTCACTATGATTATGAATGTTAGAAAAATGAATTTCCTGTATCAATAGGAAAAATGTAAATTTGTAAACACTGACTAATGAATTCATTTTTTTCCTCACTTTTGAAGTTTTAATATGGTTCATGAACAACAGATTGCAGTAAACAATAAACAGCTGAGTAAACTTGAAAAAAACTTTTAAGATTTCCCTAATCTTTCCATGATCCTTTGCTTTATGTTAACATAAACGAATGTTCATCTCTTTGTAACTATTTTCTAGAAAGGTGTCATTTATGGTATCCTGTCTTCAATGAAGTTGTCATTCGAGGTATTATCATGATTTCTAGGAGAATGTCATTCATGGTATCTTGTTTTCTAGGAGAATGTCATTCATGGTATCTTGTTTTCTAGGAGAATGTCATTCATGGTATCTTGTTTTCTAGGAGAATGTCATTCATGGTATCTTGTTTTCTAGGAGAATGTCATTCATGGTATCTTGTTTTCTAGGTGAATGTCATTCATGGTATCTTGTTTTCTAGGAGGGTATCATTTTTGATATGTTTTAATGATATCAATTCTGTATCATGTTTTCTAGGAAGGTGTTATTTGTAGTATCATCTTTTCTGAGGAGGTGTCATTTGCAGTATCATATTTTCTATAATGAGTCAGCATCTCTTCTAAATATTGTCATCTGTGGTACCTTTCTCTCTGAGGGTGTCATTATGGTATCATGTTGAATTTATTTATAAGCAAAAACAAGGAACATCAAATCATCAGCCAAAAAAAAAAAAAATGACACATTTCATGCAAAAAAGGGTATTCACAATGCATTTGTTAAACACAAACAACAAGGCTCAGCAAAACATACTGAAAACTAACAAGCAATAGTTAATGAATAAATCTATCAAGAAAAGCAAATGCATTTTCACTAATCAAGCAATTAAATTGCTATTAAATTAGCCATGGCTTTATCTCAGCTTGATGACAGAAGTTGGTATGTTGATATTTATCTGTCTTTCTATGAGGCTAAATTTGACACCTGGTCGATTTAAAGTCAGAGACCTTCAGATGTACTTGTGGTTCATTCTAGAAATTTTCCTGTTTTCTCAGTACTTCCTGTTGGGATGTCTCAGGTATTAGAGATTGATTCTTATTGTCCCCCAGGAGGATCAGAGTCTTTCCCTAAAACCTGAGTGTCAGGTGGGCAGATGCAGCCTAGAATGAACAGCACCCTTCATCTAGAGAATTATTGATTTGTTATTTTTTTATTCATTTTTATTTCTTTTTTTAACAAAATATACTTTTTGTTGCCTAAATTTCTTAGATGAAGCATTATCATTATTGACTTTAAACTAGTTTTTATTTTCATGTTTTTTGATTACTTTTTTTATCACAATGCTTAAGACAGTTTACTTATGAATACTAATTTGGCAGAATGCAATGGAAATAAAACAGCAATCACTGAAGAGACTTGAATTTACATGCTCTATACTTGGGTGTCTGTCTAACTGGAGCTATGTTTTACTGACTAAGCTACAAAAACAAATCAGTAAATATCATTCAAATTTTAGTCATATACATTCTTCATTCTCTGATTTTTACTCATATTGCCAATTTTTTATTTATATCTCATAACTGTAGATGCAGCCATCTTAAATCATTTCAATTTCTTACATGAAACATTATTAAAATTATTTTTATTATTAATAATATTTTTTATTATTTTTAATATGATTAGAATTATTTTTATTATTAACATTATTATTTATCACATGCAACATTATTATATTTTTAGGTCATTATGAAATTTTGAAATAGGATGTAAAACAGGCTAAGCACTGCAAGAAAAAGCAACAAAAGTAAGATGAAGAAAAAAAGAAAAAATAATTTAAAAACTGATTATGTTTTTCATTAGTTTTCTATATTTCCCTTCTTGGATATAAAAGTATTGGCCATTTTGTCAAGCTGCCTTTTATATATACAGTGTAACCCGGATATAAGAGAGTTGTCGGGACCGGAGAAGAAGTCTCTTATATCCGGGTTTGGTCTATTTTATATACATTAACACAAGCTCTAATTTGGGACCAGAGAAAATATCTCTTATATCCGGGTTACACTGTGTGTGTGTGTGTATATATATATATATATATATATATATATATATATATATATATATATACACACGTGTGTATATGTATGTGTTTGTAAATATTCTCAGATAGAGTCAATCTGTAGAGGAGGCAAAATGAATAAAGAGGGACATGAGGAAAAAACAGTTTTAGCCAATGTGTTTCATCCACATTGCCTTGATAAGGTCTCTCAGAAGATGAAACACATGCAATAGCTAAGAAGAGTTTTTCCTGTTGTCTCTCTCTTTCTCTGTGTATATATATATATATATATATATATATATATATATATATACACACACACACGTGTTATTAAAGACAGCTGATAAGATACTGCAATTAAGCTTTTTATTCAATTTTTCTTGCATTTGTATAAGTGTTTTCTTTTCAGGAGATCAATGCTATAAAAACTGCCCAAATGTTCTATAAATATCCAAGCTACATTCAGCTATCCTATTAGGCATTATCAATGATGTTTTTTTTAAATTTTTAACTGAATATGTAGATCTTTTTATATGTGTATCTATAGTGATGAGAAGTTTTTTCCAGATACTGTCAGCATGTTGTGGCCCTGATCCTGGTTGATACTATTGAGTGCTGGCTTATATATATATATATATATTTGGTTGGATTGAGAAGTTATATATATATATATATATATATATATTTTATATACACACACTTTTCACATATATATGTATATATAAAGCCAGTGTCTCTTGCTCAAAATATGTTAGACTTCAGTTTTATTTATACCTTAAAATTTTCCCCAGATACTATTTTCACATTTTGCATACATAATCCTAAAATATGCCTGAATAAAAGCATCTACAAAGAAAAAGATTTCAGGCTTTTTTTCAGAGTCTCTCTACATAAAGTGAGGGATCCGATCTCTAGTGTTAAGTTATAAACTGATCACAGACTTAGTTATATAAATTTAAAAATGTATTCTAATAATCTAAATATCTTTATTGAATTTCTATCTGAATTACTGGCTTGAGGTATTACCATTATTTACATGCTTTACTTTTTTTGTTATTATCACAATAATAATGATAATAATAACAAAGATGAGGACAATAGTCCACATGTAAATAGATATAAGTATTGTAAATAATTTTCTTTGGGGTCTTACTTCTGGCAATAAAATAGAATAAAGTTGATCATAGGAAAAGAAATGTAACTTAAAGCAGGTTTTTAATGTCAATTTTTGTTATCTAGAATTAACTTTCATTATGCCAAGATAGATGTCTGTGAGAAGAAAAATTTAAAGTGTCATTAAAAAATTTTCTAAAATAATTATAAAAACAAAAAACTGCCAAAATTAGAAAGATTTATTAGCTACATAACTGAATTTACAAACAAAATGAATACCGCTAACATATAATGCCATAATACTGGTAGGCAGGTAGAAACTAGTGTAGTAACTCTATAAACCATTATACATTTATCTCCAAAAAAAGAAAAAAAAATGAAATACTTTTCTTTCTTTTATATTTTGCTGATGCAAATGTTTGCAGGAATATTCTAATAAAATCTTTTATTCACATAAATTCATAGCAGTCATCAAAGTATCTTTTTCTCTAGATTTATTATACACCATAGATATTTTCGAAATTACTGTGAAAAGACAATGGTTTCTGAACCAGTAGTTATGACTAAAATGAAGGTCACACGACAATAAAGAAATAAAAAATTAAGAAAATAAAAAGCAATGTTAAAATTTTAAAATGGTACAAATATATTTACATATTTGGCTCATGAAGAATCATCCGTGTATAATAAAACATTGATAAAGTCATGAAAATTCCAAGTGTATTCCAGTTTCTGTTATCTTCAATATTTATATTCCAGGGCAGTTGAAGCCGAATTCAGTTGTAATAATTTTTTTTACTTCTGTTTTGAATTAATTACATTCTGTAGTACACATATGATACACTGATATAAAAATGTGCCTTTCATTTCTTTTGATCAATATAACAAATCAGATTTAGTGATTATTAAAGTAAAATTTATTGAATAAAAACTAAATGCCACAATAACAGGCGACTGTAGACGATATACATAGTAACAGCAGCAGATGACCTACTACTTTAAAAACATGTCTTCAAAAGAAACTCTCACTTCACTTTTTCTTTCACCTCTGTATAGGGTTACAAAACCGAACAGGGAAGCGTTCATCTTCAGTTAATCTTGTAAGGACTTTTCCTTGCTAAAAAATGTAGATACTGGAACTCAGATTCTGTCAAAGAAAATGTATTTTTTCCACAGCCAAATTTATTATCATCATTCTACTTTATGGAATAAATATTTCAGAAAATTTCAGTTGGATGTGCATTTGCTTTCAATTTGAATTCTCTTGTTGAAAGCAATTTTTGACGCCATAGATACCTTCTAATGTATCTATATATGGGGAAAAACATGACAAAGTGGAAAAAGTTTTCTTGTGATACATTTCATCCTTTTGGACTTTACTGGACTAAATTTGTTGGTGCAACAAGACATGTGCAGAAACCAGGGGATTGCGGGGAAATTGAATTTTTTTTTAAATCTAGCTGATTTCATTTAGATTCTTTTTCATTCCATCACTTTTATTATCCCACACTGTGATAATAAAAGTTTGGCCACGAATGGTAAAATGTTATAAGAGCCTGGGCGCAAATTTACTGTAGATGACCTTACAATCAAAGCACACCCAATATATATAACACACACATACACATACATATAAATGCAAACACTTATATACATATATATGCACACACACACACACATATATATATATATGCAAACACTTATATAAATATATACACACACACATATATATATATATGCAAACACTTATATACATATACGCACACACATACATATATATATATGCAAACACTTATATACATATAAACACA